>PXOD01000183.1:0-53322 GCA_003012165.1 Paramyrothecium roridum
GGTAGAGGTCCATAGTGGAGCATGGCCAAGTCAGGTCTCAGACTCGTCGTCCCCAGGTATCTTTTGGAGGGGTCCACTTTGAGTTCTCGCCCCGCTTTTCCTGTCGTAAATTTCCCCCCCTCCATCGTACACCGCCCAAAAACCCTCCCCTCCCCCCTCCTCCTGTACTTGAAGAAGTCCCGTCTCGCCCATCCTCTCCCTTCTTCTATATCCCTCTCCCTTCACACCCCAATCCTCTTTCTTCCTTCATTCATCCATCGTCACTTCTTCGCATCTTCAATCACAAGTCACAATGTCTGCCCCCGCCAACAAGTTCAAGGTCGCTGACATCTCCCTTGCCGCCTTCGGCCGCAAGGAGATCGAGCTCGCCGAGAATGAGATGCCCGGTCTGATGTCCATCCGCTCCAAGTACGCTGCCGACCAGCCTCTTGCCGGTGCCCGCATTGCTGGCTGCCTCCACATGACCATCCAGACTGCCGTCCTGATCGAGACCCTCACTGCCCTCGGTGCCGAGGTCACCTGGACCAGCTGCAACATCTTCAGCACCCAGGACCACGCCGCCGCCGCCATTGCAGCCGCCGGTGTCCCCGTCTTCGCCTGGAAGGGTGAGACCGAGGAGGAGTACAACTGGTGCCTTGAGCAGCAGCTCTCTGCCTTCAAGGACGGCAAGAAGCTGAACCTGATCCTCGACGACGGTGGTGACCTCACTGCCCTTGTCCACTCCAAGTACCCCGAGCAGCTGAAGGACTGCTACGGTGTCTCTGAGGAGACCACCACTGGTGTCCACCACCTGTACCGCATGCTCAAGGATGGCAAGCTCCTCGTCCCCTCCATCAACGTCAACGACAGCGTCACCAAGTCCAAGTTCGACAACCTGTACGGCTGCCGTGAGTCCCTCATCGACGGTATCAAGCGCGCTACCGATGTCATGGTTGCCGGCAAGATCGCCGTCGTTGCTGGTTTCGGTGACGTCGGCAAGGGCTGCGCCATGGCCCTCGCTGACATGGGTGCCCGCGTCCTGATCACCGAGATTGACCCCATCAACGCCCTTCAGGCTGCCATGGCTGGCTACCAGGTCACCACCATGGACAAGGCTGCTAAGGTTGGCCAAATCTTTGTCACCACCACCGGCTGCCGTGACATTCTCGTTGGCTCTCACTTTGAGTCCATGCCCAACGATGCCATTGTCTGCAGTAAGTAATACAATCCCAGTTGTTTCATTCACTCACCCTAACCGATTCAACCACAGACATTGGCCACTTCGATATCGAGATCGATGTTGCTTGGCTCAAGGCCAACGCCAAGTCCGTCTCCAACATCAAGCCCCAGGTCGACCGCTTCACCATGGCCTCTGGCAAGCACATCATCCTCCTTGCTGAGGGTCGTCTGGTCAACCTTGGCTGTGCCACCGGCCACTCTTCCTTCGTCATGTCCTGCTCTTTCACCAACCAGGTCCTGGCTCAGATCCTCCTGTACAAGAGCAACGACGCTGCTTGGGGCAAGAAGTACGTTGAGTTCGGCAAGACCGGCAAGCTCGACGTTGGTGTCTACGTCCTTCCCAAGATCCTGGACGAGGAGGTCGCCCGTCTCCACCTTGCTCACTGCAACGTTGAGCTGAGCACTCTCACCAACGTCCAGGCTGAGTACCTTGGCCTCGCTGTCGAGGGTCCCTTCAAGAGCGACATGTAAGTTGCTAACTCATGTTACCATTGGCTTGAAAGCTTTACTGACAATCGTATTAGCTACCGCTACTAAGCGTATGTAATCATACCCAAGGATCCTTCAACCGGAGTCCTACGTATAACGAACTTTCTCTTCACCCTTTCTACGACAACAGGCAGCTTGTGTTTTCAACAGCATAAAAACTTGGGTGGTATAACAGGCTAGGTGACCGGAGGGTGGTGTTAGGGACGTCGCTCCCTGGTTCGAGTTTTTTCTTCTTTATTTCATGGCATTGAGGTTTGGCGGGGTCCAGGGGACTAGAATTCGGGTCAAGGCGGGATCGGCGATGGCAGGGGGAAACTAAAACAATCTGCTTTTTCAACAAAATGGCGTTGGCTTCTTTTGCTAATCATGATTCCCCCGGTGCGGGAAATACGCGATCTACGTAGCGAGCGCATAGAATCATCTGGTTAGGATATGCGGATAGGCCCGTCAACCGTGGCCGGTAGGACTATAGAAGGTTCAATAGAGCATATTGTGTCTCCCAAGTACAATGTCAAATGTGAAGTGTATGACTACGGTGTTACGATTTGATCCCATCTTATTTTGGATACTCATGTAAAAGTAAGCATGGTAACTGCAAGACAGCTATGTAGCTTACGTGGATGATTGGCTCTTCACCCGTTCCGAAGCTGTACTATGCCAACGTGTTGTCTTGAGCTTTTGCAGACTGGTGAATTATAGTTGTTATTGAAAATGCCAGAAATTTTGCCTGACTCGCCACAGATGCTGCTTAGAGGAAATCAACAAGGTAAGGTCCATCCCATTTAATCTAGATTTTTTTTTGTGTGTGCAAGGAGGTCTTGTTTATATAAGTTGCTATACGGAATACACAGACTCGTATCTACAATCAAGTCCAAGTTATGTCTTTCTGCTCAGGCACAATGGTCTTAAGCTTACCTTCCTGTATAGCTGAACGAACGTTACTTATAGCCCACTCTTCCATCTTAGTTTCTGTCTCGATTGTATATGTGCCCATGTGCGGGACGAGGAGAACATTCTCGTTCTTGAGCAAACCCGGATGGATTTCTGGCTCCTTCTCGAAGACATCGAGTCCCACGCTTCCAACCTGGCCAGATTCAAGGGCGTCAACAAGGGCAGACTCATCCATGACGGCGCCCCGAGCCGTGTTGACGATCACTGTGCCTCTTTTCATCGAGGCGAATTCTGGCGCAGAGATAATATGGCGGGTTGCAGACTGGATATTGGTAAAATTAGTGCTTGGGGATGAGGTTCAATGGGAAAGCAACTCACGTTTAAAGGTAAATTCAAACTCAAGACATCGCTTTCTTTTAGCAACGTTTCAAAACTGACATAGTCGGCGCCAGCCTCCAGCTCTGGACTCAGCTTCGTGCGGTTGTGATACCGTATCGTCATCCCGAAAGCGCGAGCCTTTGTAGCAAGGCTTCGACCGATGCCACCCATGCCCAAAATTCCCAAGATCTTGCCTCGGGGGTCATGGCCGAGCGCCGGAAGTGTCTTGCCGCGCCAGTTGCCAGCGCGGAGAGATGAGATGGAGCTGGACAGGTTCCGCAGAGCGCCAATGAGCAACCAGATGGCAATGTCGGCGGTTGCATCGTCAACCGCGGTTGGCGTATTGGAAACGCGGACAGAGTGCGCTGTGCAAGCTGCCACATCAATCTGGTCATAACCAGCACCTACACAGTGGTGAAGTGATAGTGTCAGCGCAAATCTGTTGAGTCAAACAGCGTAGCTCTGGTAACGTGTGGGACACTGAGGCCTGAGCCATGATGATACCTTGGACATTCCAACAGACTAGGGGCTCTCACCATTGTGGCAAATGAACCGGAGACTCGACGGCAGAATATCCAGTATCTCGTTGTCAATCCTTCCAGATATCTTGACGGAGCTAAAGTTCCGATAGGCGACGACGACACCATCAAGTGCACCAGATTTGCACTCGTTGATAAACTCTTCCCTGTTGGTAGCCTTGGGTTCGACGATGTCGGCGATATCCTGAAGTTCCGACCATGCTTTCTCCGCACTGTTGATGTGTTACTTGACAGAGTTCCCGGTGATATCTGGTGTTGTTGGATAAAGTAAATATCGACAATGGCTCAGTTTGCATTTGAGAGGGTCGGAAAAGGATATTGACATTATGAAATGAACAACATGAGCTTACTGCACAATCTCGCCGAGCAACAACACCTTGACCTTTTCCTTGGGTGCGCTGGCCATAGTAGCTACGATGCTTGGAGGCCACTGACGATAACATGTAACAGAGGGTAGCGGTGTTGATGAATTGGCGTGGACGATTGAGCAGCCCGGCGAAATGTAAGTTTTGAATCCCTTGCACAGTTGGGCCTGCTCGAGCTGCAGTGGGCTGTGCAAAACGACGAATAATTGCGAGACTGGTTATCAGTCTTTATGGATTGGGCTCTTGGTACAGGACACATGCCGTTAATGGGGGGTGGGGAGCCATGCACCCAGTATTGGCTGCAAGTGTTCCGAAGACGGCGCGCGGCGGGGTGACATCCGTTGCATTGGTGGTGACTATGATGCCAATCTTGGGGTGAATTGCTAACTATGCTTCGCTGCTCTTCTAGGAGCAATTTTTAGTGCCAATGCAGATTGTATCTAAACCTATGTAAGGTAGTGCTCTATTTAACACGATAAAAAAAAACAGTCACAAATGGATTATTGTTACCTGGTTCCCTGCACACCTCGCGCATCCCTTGTTACATCAGTATCCCCTGAACAGTTGGTGATGACCATGGAAGTAAAACCTTTCGCAAGTTTTGCGCGCTTCTGTTGAAACATTAAAAACAAACCCTATATGCTGAACCGGAGCATAATTTACGGATAGTCTGTTGGGCTGCCCGACCGCCGAGAGGTACCCGGAGCTCTTTTCTGATCGTCTCCCGGGACCTGAGCACAGAGGAACTCTCCACTGCCGCCCCCCCCCCCCCTGTCGTTGATGACGGCATTTACATGAGCAACCTCCAAGCACCAAGCATCAGCGCCGCGAAACCTGTGCAGACACCAATCAGCCACTGCAACGTTTGGAACTTGACCTGCTCCAGCTTCTCCCGCAGTGCCGCAACTTCCTGCTCAATCTTGGTCTCCGTCTCTTTGATCTTCAGCTCCTGGCCCACGGATTCCTCTCGGATCCTGCCCTTTTCCAGGTTAAGGTCTAGGCGCACGCTCGCTTGGGTTCGACTGATCTCGTCGCGCAGTCGGCTGCTCAGCTTGGCGATGTCGTTGGTCAGGCGCTCGTGCGTATTGCGCGTCGTGTTGGACTCGGTGCTGTCGGCCGAAAGCAGTTCCGAACGAAGCTGGGCGAAGTCGACCTTTTGCGTGTAGGTGGTTTTGGCGGCATCTTCCCGGAGAACCATGGTCCGAGTTAAGTTTTGAATGCTGCGCGAACTATCAGTAGCCACTCTCTCCAACGAACCGTAGAGCCCCTGACCTTTCCTCTATGACATCGTTCAACACCTTCATCATTGCGGCAGACTGCTCTTCGGTGAACCCTTCGCTTTGTAGCCGCTTGACGAACTTCAGTGTATCAAAGTGGTGATCTCGCCGCCGCGGCACGGTTGCATGGAAGCTTCGCGTAAAGGCAGGCGCCCTCGCTGCAAGAGGAAGTTGTTTCGGAAACGCCGCGGCTGGCGATGAAAATTGTCGGTTCTGCCATGGCTTCTGGTCCTTGAGGAGTAGGGCGGTCGACGAGCGGTTTGCATTCATCAGAAGCGGCTGGCCCCAGCTAAGCCTGGGAAGGAGAAACCTGGGCAGAAGCTCTGCTCCTGCGACTAATGGCGCTGCCATATTCTTGGGATTGCCGTAATGGATTGATAGCCTTCGGTTCAGTGAAGTAGGGCGCAAGTGTGTTGGAATTTGTGCCGATGCGTGTGTCCCAAAATCGGTCTGCTGAGATGGAGACGGAGAGCAGGTATGACATGTGCGCAGCCAGCCAGCCAATGGCCTTTTACCTGGTGGGGCGGCATTATCTTGGAACCAATTGAGCTGCGGCTCGGCTCGGCTCTGTTCTCATACAACATTGTCACAGTGGTCAGCAGAAAAGCGACACTGCAAATAAAGAATTACAATTATTGAGATAATACTGTTATTAGAACGAATTATTAAATTGCACACTTGGTGAACTCTTTTCAAAAATGAAGTTTATTGTATTTTTTTTTCTATTCTTAACGACTGAATGGTGAAATTTTACTACTCAAACTTGCAGTGCCTTTTTTTCCGCTCTGTGGTTGGTTGCGGCTGATTCCGGAATCCGGAGTTGTAGCGATTCCGCTTCCCCAAATATTCGACTACACCACCAACTCCGTCGGTGTTCGTTTCTCCCTACTCCCGCAGATTCCGGTCTACCGCATCAAAGACTCTGGCTGATTAGCTTCTTTGAGGCGTCGAACCGCGAAGATAGGTGGAGAGCGAATCAGGAACGACCCCCCGGTACTTTGCAGCAAACCCGGGGGCTCGGGACGGAGGCAACCATGGCTCCCCCCGACTTGGCACAACCCGCCGGTTCCCCTGCGGGTTACGGAAAGTCATGCATGAACTGCTCCCGTGCAAAGTGCAAATGCATACTCCGACCGGAAGGCTCTGGATGTGAGCGCTGCCATCGACTTGGCAAAGAATGCCAACCAATGACGACGGCACGCAAACGAACCACCAAGAAATCGACGTCATCCAGGACGGCGCAGCTCGAGGAGAAGTTGGAAGATCTTGTCTCGATCTTGAGGGCTACACAACAGCAGCCCAACCAGCAAGTTGTGAGACCAGAAGCAGTAGACTCTTTGGCCAATGTCTACACCAGTCGCCTCGATTCCTTGGCAACCGCAGCAACCGTTTCCTCGCACCAGCCTCAACGCGATGCCTTTCGAGATGAGACTCGAGTTCCACCCTATACGCCAAGTCCTGCCTCAGGTCTCTACGAACCGTCACCAAAGGAGGCAGAGCGCCGGTTAGGGACCTTCCGCGCCTGGCTGAAGAATCTTCCTTTCATGCATCTACCCGACGATATGACAGCCGCGTCGCTCCGCCAGGAGCGGCCATTCTTGTGGATGTGCATCAACAATATTACTTCCATGACCGTGCGAGAACAGCAGATCCTCAAGGACAAAGTGCGCTCAGAAGTTGCGCAAAGGGTCATTGTGGATTTTGAGAGAAGCATGGATATACTCCTAGGTCTTCTTACATGTCTGGGCTGGTACGTGCTTCTAAGTTCTGCGAGACCCAGCATACCTTACTTAAACGTCTTCTAGGATAACTATGCATATCGGAACTCACAACAAACCGTTCATGGCCACGTATGCACAATTGGCCCTCGCTGTAGTCTCTGATCTTGGTCTGGTCCGGACCACTGGGGAAGAAAACTACATTTCCAAACACTTCAAAGCTTGGGCTGGCCGGTTGCCGTCATCAAAACCCAGGACAATCGAAGAGAGAAGAGCCATAATTGGCTATTGGTTCATTGCCTCAACGTAAGTAATGATTCATCAAATATGGGCTAATGCTTGCTAACTCATGTGACTTGCAGTTATTCCTGTGTGACGGGCAGGACAGAAGTGGCTCATTGGACCTCGCATATGCGTGAAAATCTTGAATTCTTGGAACAACACAGGCCAACGCCTCTCGATGAAGTTCTTACGACACTCGTCAGAACACAGCTCATTGCGGATGAAACCGTGCGGCTGCTGGTTTCCGAAGTGGCAGGAAACAACAATAGGACTCCAACCCATCTTTTCAGGAAGAGCTTGCTGCAGCAACTGGAGGTCATCCGTGAAAATTCTCGCGCAAGGCTTGGTTCTCATTGTAGGTGCATCATGTGCATTTGATTTGGCTGCCAGGTGCTAATGTTCGGCTCAGACGGAGTGCACAGCCATATGCTCAGCACGGAGCTGTTTATCCATTCGCTAGGGTCATCCAGGGATATCAATCCGGACCTGAGTCGTATCGAAGGCATGTACTCGTGCCTTCAAACGATCAAGGCTTGGTACGACATCTTCTTTGCGATTCCTCTGATCGAAACGGCAGGGCTCCCATTCTTTTACTTAGCGCAGCAAGGCCAGGTACTGTCCGCATTGTACAGACTCGCGACTTCCGATGATCCTGACTGGGACAAACGGATTGTTTTCAAGACGGCGGATCTACTTGTTCTTCTCGAACAGACCATTCAAAGGCTGATGCAAATATCTTCGGTCTATCCCGTAGAGCCAGATGGTGAGGATGTTACCTACTACGAAAAAGTTGCCAAAATCCTGCGCGGGGTCAAGAGTTCCTGGGAACCAAGTCTGAATCAGCAGATGGGAGAACTCCTTACGCCTAACAGTCAAGCTGTGGCATGTGCGCCTGGCGGCACAAACCCAGTGGATGGTGTTCCCTTAATGCCAGACCCGTACGCCATGGACTTTAATGAAATGGCTTGGATGTCAGATGTCTTTGGTCCGTGGGAGATGTAATGACATTGCTCTGGAACATTCATGGCGCGGGCGGCCCGTCTCGCTCTGCAAGAACCCGAGGCTGCATGTGGCGACCCATATGCTACATCTCTCAACTTCTGTCATCCAGGAGTTGCGTATGGACCTGGGCATCCATGTCCAGTCCGAAAGATCCTCATTGTGTTTTCATCGCGCTCATTTTCAAAAAGAGTGATAAAACACATGCCACGAACCGATGGTATGGTGTTTATGAAGAAGAAACACGTTGAGGGCTTGTCCCGTTTCGGCCTTTCCTTATGGCTGAGAATACGAGCTGAGCTTTTTCGGCGTTGATTCTATCGGTAGCTTTCTACATCAGGCGAAATGTGGAGGTCAACTAGTTATATGCATAAGAGGCATGTCTTGCTGCCTAGCGGTGCTTGGGACCTCCATTAGGAGAGACCATAGTCCGCACCGTGAACATACGGCTCATGGCCTCATGACATCCCTGGGGCCCCCAAAGACTTGGAAAGGCTAGTTCAGGGTGAGCTCGAGGAGGAGCTCAAAGATTTACAGGCTGGACACTCACAAAATCTTGCTTGATTTGTCAGTGGTTGTGACGAGACGTTCAAATGGAAGACTGGGAATAGATGGACTAGATAATCTCTTTAATTACCAAACAACTCCGCACGCCGCATGAAGGTGGCTGGTATTGGAGTTTTATTCTCTTGCAAGGCAAGAACTAGTGAGCCCATGTACCGTTCCTTTCAAAATAAAAACTAACCTGATACAGTGCAGGCTTTCAACCTCTACCTTGGAAGCCAAGCATATACTAAACACCAACGAGGCCGTTCAAGGATAAATGCGGCTTTTTAGTTGATAGCTTACAAGGCTGTGCTGATTGTCTATATGGTTTTGGGTGAAGAAAAAAACATGGTACAAAAGAAAGGAAGGCTATGACTTCAAGGCGCTCCAAGTTCAAGTGGGCAAATCGCCCATTCAATGACGTGTAAAGTTGTTAAAATGATCATATTGCAGAGGCGTCGAGGTGGACTAGGGGGGCAGTAATCAGCCACCGGTTGTATAGCACATGTCAGAGAAACTCTTATTGGATTCTCAAGCTAAGCAATAGATCTTCATTTTGTTTCTAGGAAGGCCTTGGTGTTTTGAGTTTGCATTGAAATGGTATAGGCTAACTATGCAGGGTAGGGAGCGGATGATGCACGGGCCGGCAATATTCAGACTTGCGTCCCACATCAACCCACAAACATCTTCAAGACGTCACTTGCTTCAACCCATGCTGCGCATAAATTGGCGGGTCGCATTTCTGCACAAGCATATTTTATCAAAATATCGTCCGGTTAGCTTATCAATAAGCCGGGCGATCATGCACCGTCCGCGAAATCGTCAGCCGCGGCCTGGTCGTCAGAATCAGCCAGGCTATTCTGGACCGCCTTCAAGAGCACCAGCAACTCCTCAGCAAGCCGCCGGCACAGTCCCCACCCAGCAGCAGGTTATTCCAGGAGCTTCAGTCTTCATCGTTCTCAAAGAAGACCAGCCGACGGGTCGGGAGACTCAAGGCATCATCCAGGATGTCCTAGGTCGAGGAAACCACCCTCGCGGTATCAAGGTACGACTCCAAGGGGGCCACGTTGGCAGAGTGCAGAGAATGGGATACAACACCTCATCCAGTGCGGCGCCTCAATCCTTCTCGGCCAGTAGTGGTTCATCCAGGCTTAGCCACCGTTACACTGATGTACGCAATGACGAATACCCGTCAGAACCTCCATCGCGAAGCTTGGCAGATTTTATGCCTACCATGATCAACGAGCGTGCCTCTGCACCGGAAATTGAGGTGTCTAGTCAGCAAACCGTTCGATGCCCTTTCTGCGAGGCTTTTGAGGGAGACGAGGAGGCCGTGACTTATCATATTGAGAAGACACACTTGATATGACCGTCATATGCCTCATTTGTTCTCCACAATTGTGCTTGAGAATAATGTACGCTCGGTAACAGGGCATTATATTCGCGGACATATGCGTTGATAATGCATTCACCAGATATTGCGGTTGATTGGGCATTCAAATGCCAAGCCACGAACACCATAAGATCACACGGCAAAAGCATCAACATATGGGATGAGCAGCGTGTTGCGCAGAAATGCTCTGTTTTCCGCTGCTACCGTCTTGGCGAAATCATGTCCTCAGCCATTGGTTGCCTCGGTTTGACACACTCTTATCTTGCATTTTGCGCTCAATTGCAGCGTGATGACAAAGATGGGATCCAGAGCATGGCTGGTGGGCGCACGGCGTTAGATCAACCAGTTCGACATGCCTTTTTGGGAGGTATCCGTGCGGAGAAGGCCCTACCCGACGTTAATTTGGCTGGCCTCCGGTCACACTTGTGGAACACACGAGCAGGAGGTTTGAGGCATCCCAGCAAACTGCTTTACTCGGCAGCTGCACGGCTTTTGCACATTCCCGCCAAGCAATTGATAACGATGTGCCCACGGCCTGACCCTTGCTGAGGCTGGCCAGTTCAAAGGCAGCATCCGCTTAGGCGCGACCCGCCATCGGCATATGGTGTGCTGGAGCCGCCAGATCGCGGAAGGATCGTCATAGGCGGCGGCCTTAAGCAAAAGTCTCACAATGAGCCTTCATCGAGAGGCGGTGCGATAAGTCGCGCCGCAGCTCACCTGTTTCGCTGGGTTCAGGCAGTTGTCCTCACCTGCTGCAGTTGGTATAGCGTGGCTACACCCACCAGCATGCTGTGCGGAGAATATGTCCCGAATTTCGAGGTGTTGCCTCAATCCATCTCACGGCACTGCATGCTGTACCGGAATCTGTTCACAGATGGGAGTTCCCCGAGCCTGCCTCATTATGTGTGCTTTTCAAGAGGTTGTATTTCACATAGTCCAAAAGGGGGGTGATAAACGCCATCGAGCAGATTGATGTAACAATGGCAATACGAGAACGAGAACCCTGAGGGATTGCACGAAAAATGGTATATAATGAGTATTGGGCTATCTAAAAACTGGAGGACGTCCTTTACAACTTTGACTTGTCAACATGCCCTTGAACGAGCGGAACCCTCCACTCCACAAGCCCGCTGCCCAACGAGGAGCTTCCTGAATTGGAAAAACCGGAATCAACGACATAACTTTCGTCCGCCGCTAATACGCCGCTTTGAAGAAATGCAGTGGCAAAAAAACGCAGCTGGCCTCATGGGCGCAGTCGTTCGACCTCACAGCACAAGGTCTTGAAGGTGTCTTGCAGGACCAAGCACTCAAAGCGGTATTATCGCAACCCACCACTGTCTCAAGTCTGTGGCTACAAGAACATGCAGGCCTAATCCTTGCCGGTGTTGGCAAAGACAGGGTTTGAGCCAGCCAGATGTTTGTTTCCTGATGCAACTGCAACCTCGAAATAATATTAAGCAGGATCAACAGTGTGGAGGGAGTCTGCCTGAATGAGGCAGCTCCTCATCCTCGAGCGCGCTGCTCCTTTGTCTCTTACACGTGCTTTGTCGCCCAGCGTTTTCTCGCCGAGGGGGCTGAAGGTGCGATTGGTTCTGCTTTTGGACGTATCGCACGTAATGGCCAATCAAAGATCTTTGGCGTACACCCGCACGGCAACCTCGATTATGAGATCTGGGCCGTGTTGCTCGCTTGAGATGAGAAGCCCAGTAAGGTATCGTGTACGGATACAGAAGGTCGATGCCGCTGGTGGGGGCTAAAAGTGGTCGTCAACATGAGTTGCATTGCCGGAGAAGCTATCGTAGCAAATAGCCAAGCCCAAGGCGATATGGAACCACCCTTTCAGAACGGCCATGGCCGTTTCTGTAAGGTACCATGAGTCGATGCTTACGCTTGGCGACAGGCTCCATGAGAGCGACAGATCATGGATTCTAGGGTGACGAGCGAGTATAAAGAGGATGCCGAGGACCCTTCAGCGACTCTTGTGTCTTACAAGCAGCTTCCGGCCTGTTCACAGTTTGTCCGTCGGTCTTGTTCCCTCGCGTTTCGCCGTCTTTGCCATCATGAAGTCCATCTTTGCCCTTGCGTTCCTGGCCACCACGGTCATGGCCGTCAGGCGTTGCGGTTCGGAAAACCCCAGTGCCCAGCACATTGCCATTTCCAAGGCCTTTGCTGAGCAGGAGGCGGCCTTCTCCCTCCAAAGTGATGGCAACTACAGCATCCAGGCCACCGTGCCTACCTACTTCCACATCGTTGCAACTTCAACCCGACCCGCGGATGGTTACCTCAGTGTAAGTCGGCTGATGCCTCCGATGGCGGCGAACACTAGGACTAACGAAATAATGAAAGGACGCTACTGTGCAATCTCAACTCAGGGTTCTCAACGAGAACTACGCCGGCTCTGGTTTCACCTTCAGCCTTGCTGGTGTCGACAGGACGGTCAACACCAACTGGGCCAGGAATGGCGATGAGCTTGGCATGAAGCGTGCGCTCCGCAAGGGCAATTATGGTGCTCTCAACCTGTACTTCCTGACCTCCATTCCCTACCTCGGTGTCTGCACTTTCCCTACGACTGCCACCCCCGGATCCACTACCTACATCCGAGACGGCTGCACCGTCCTTAGTAGCACTGTTCCTGGCGGCTCCGAGACTGGCTACAACCTGGGCAAGACTGCTACCCACGAGGTTGGCCACTGGCTCGGCCTGTACCACACTTTCCAGGGTGGCTGCACCTCCACGAACGACCAGGTCGCCGACACGCCAGCCCAGGGCGGACCTACGAGCGGATGCCCCCGTGGTGCCGACACCTGCTCGCTCCCTGGGTAAGATATGCCTCTCTAATAGAGCGATGTGGCTGAGTTGATGCTAACTCTGTAAAAAGTGTTGACCCAATTGACAACTACATGGACTACTCCACCGAGTAAGTACCCTGTCGGCGATTGTGCCACGTAAACCATGCTATTTGGCCATTACTAACATGAATATAGTATCTGCTACGAGCGGTTTACCCCTGGTCAAATCACTCGCATGACCAGCTTCTACAACAACTACCGCACCCGCAACTAAGTGCTCTAACAAGGCGGATCGAGCAGAGGGGAGGACCTATGGACACGGCAATGTAAGGCTCAATGTTGACCAGAAAATTGGATGAGCAAATCTGGGGGATTTTGGATTGTATGGATAACCTGTGCATAAAGATACCAATCAAGCGCAATACAAGCAAATGCGTGTCTGGGTGTTAATGCGATTTTGTGACTTATCCTCGCAGGGAGCTCCCGTGTATTCTGGAACTCCGCCCTGAGACAGACTACAGTGACGGATTGCAAAGCGTGCCATTTATCGAAACATGTTTCCCTTTTGATGCCATTCCATTGGGATAGAGAATGATTGCAGATGGAAATATTCTAATCTTGTACATGTGTTGACTAATGGTAACGAAAAGAAGAGCTCTGCGTTGTCGCCAGTCTACACCAAGCGATTGATGATACTTTTGCTAGGAAACAACAATCAATGAAGGAAAACTACCAGTACTGAACAGCATAAAGGTAAGCTCAGAAAGGAGAAATGAGCCTAGAAGATTCAAAATATTCAGAGATTGAGCCGTGCTCGATTGATAGGTGAAATATTTGCCGTTGGTTCGTGGCAGATTGTTTTCAAACTAGTTTCACGTTGACTGATGAAGAGTTGAATGCAATGTTACGGTAGCCCATTACAGTGCCAGCCGCTTGTAATTGGTGTTTCCGATTGGTTGAGGGTGGTAATGGCCACCAGGCCGCAGAGAGGAAGTGGTGCAAGACTAGCACCTAAGCACAAGGAGTCGCTGTGGCCTCGATTCACGCTACTTCGAATTGCCATATCAGTTTCACATGTTTCGTTCGTTAATCAGAGATCGCCGACCCGCGTGGGTGGCTTCGATATCGATACCACGACGAGGTACATGCGAAATGCAGGGCTGACAGGGCAGATGTGTAGGTAACTCCTGGAGTACGTAATCAAGGGAGCTCAGGCTTCCCCCTTTTCGCAGCTTCCTGTTTCCCTCTGTAGGGCGATGACGCACGTGCGTTGGCCGAAGGAGCGGAACTTCTACCCCTCCGAGGCAGGCGATTGGCCACATTTTCCCCAGAGCGGCTGCCGACTGCCCGCCAGCTGGTCGTGAAGGGAACAGGTAGACCAAAAAAGTGACCTTGGCCGTTCCTTACCTGAGCTTGCCTTAATTATTACCTAGCCTCAAATCAAACCACCAACCTAACACCTCACTCTCTCCATCTCCGTCTCCGTTCCCTCCCCACAAACACGATCGTCCCCGTCACCTCTACCCCCATCGACGGGTCGCACGACAATAATCCCTTTCCTCCCTTCTCAACTATCCTTATCGTTGATTTGCTCGCGCGTTCGCCTTGGAGCTTCCCCCCGTTGTGTCTTGTCGTTTGGCGCATGGAAGCTTCCCCTACATGTTCCGAGCCTAATCTCAGCTCCACTTCCGACGTCGATTTGCTCGTCCAGTAATCCCGCGCGACTCTTCTCTTGTTAGCCCCCGAGGCCTGGAGCATTGTGCTGAAAGCGACCCCAACCGTCACACGTCTTTGTTTAATTGGGCGTCATGGCGCCGTTGCCCATCAAGTTTCAGGAGCTGGTCCAGCTCGGCACCGTGGGTGTTGACGCGCAATCCATCGGCTTCAACTCCTGTGTAAGCTCGACCTCAATTGACCCTCTGCACCTCCCATCCTCTTCTCTGAGCTAACAATCGCCCATTTCCTGTGCAGACGCTAGAATCCGACCACTACATTTGTATACGGGAGAAAAAAAATGAGGCTGCATCACCAGAAGTCGTGATCATCGAACTCAAGAATGGCAACAATGTCACACGTCGCCCTATTAAGGCCGACA
This sequence comes from Paramyrothecium roridum, assembly GCA_003012165.1. Lineage (NCBI taxonomy): Eukaryota > Fungi > Ascomycota > Sordariomycetes > Hypocreales > Stachybotryaceae > Paramyrothecium > Paramyrothecium roridum. The sequence goes on from PXOD01000183.1 coordinate 14,980, forward strand.
GTGCCATCATGCACTGGAACCGCCAGATCATTGCGCTTAAGGCTCAGTCCAGGACGCTACAAATCTTCGACCTAGAGCAAAAGAAGAAGCTCAAGGCCTGCACAATGAATGAAGATGTCCAGTTCTGGAAGTGGGTCAGCGAATCCACCATCGGCCTGGTCACCACGAGCAGTGTCTACCACTGGGATATCTATGATGCCGGCCAGGACGCTCCTGTTAAGGTCTTTGAGCGCAATGCCAATTTGAATGTGCGTTTCCATAGTTCTATCCCCCCACAGTGTCCCTAACCTGAGACAGGGCTGCCAAATCATCAGCTACCGAGTCAACGACGATGGAAAATGGATGGTTGTCGTCGGCATCTCCTCCCAGCAGGGCCGTGTTGTCGGAGCTATGCAACTCTACTCCAAGGACCGGGGCATTAGCCAGGCCATTGAGGGCCACGCTGCTGCCTTTGGCACACTTAGGCTAGAGGGAGCACCTCAGGACACCAGACTCTTCAGCTTTGCTGTGCGAACTGCAACCGGTGCGAAGCTTCACATCGTTGAGGTCGACCACGCCGAATCGAACCCGGTCTTTCAGAAGAAGGCTGTGGATATCTTCTTCCCCCCTGAAGCCACAAACGACTTCCCAGTCGCGTTGCAGATCTCACAAAAATATGGAGTCGTCTTCATGGTGACCAAGTACGGCTTCATCCACCTTTACGACCTCGAGACCGGTACGCTCATCTTCATGAACCGGATTTCGAGCGAAACCATTTTCACGACCTGCCTTGATACAGAGCTGGCTGGTCTTGTCGCCATCAACAGGAAGGGTCAGGTGCTCTTTGTCACTGTCGATGAGACAACCGCCATTCCTTATCTTCTGCAAAATCCTGCCAACACAGAGATTGCCATCAAACTGGCTTCCAGGGCTGGCCTCCCAGGTGCCGATAACCTCTATGCCAAGCAGTTCGATCAGCTCTTCAACTCTGGTAACTACCTCGAGGCCGCTAAGATTGCAGCCAACTCACCTCGTGGGTTCCTGCGGACTCCGGCCACGATCGAAAAGTTCAAGCAACTTCCAGCCCAACCTGGTCAAATGGCCATGACGCTCCAGTACTTTGGTATGCTCTTGGACAAGGGCGCGCTCAACCAACATGAGACTCTCGAACTCGCCCAGCCCGTTTTGACGCAAAACCGAAAGCACCTGCTGGAGAAGTGGCTCAAGGAAGGCAAGCTGGACTGCTCTGAGCAGCTTGGTGACATGGTTCGACCTCACGATGTCAACATGGCACTCACCATCTACCTCAAGGCCAATGTTCCTCACAAGGTTGTTGCCGGCTTCGCTGAGACTGGACAGTTTGACAAGATCCTGCCATACTCTGCGCAGACTGGCTACCAGCCGGATTACATTCAGCTCCTGCAGCACATCATTCGTGTGAATCCTGACAAGGGTACTGAATTCGCCACAGCCCTGGCCAACAATGAACAAGGATCCTTGGTGGATTTCGAGCGTGTCTGTGACATCTTCCAGTCCCAAGGTATGATCCAGCAGGCAACGGCGTTCCTCTTGGACGCATTGAAGGAGAACAAGCCGGAGCACGCTCGCCTCCAAACTCGTCTGCTGGAGATGAACCTGCTCAACGCTCCTCAGGTCGCCGAGGCCATTCTTGGTAACGAGATGTTCACCCACTTTGATAAGACACGCATTGCCCAGCTGTGCGAACAGGCAGGCCTGGCCCAGAAGGCTCTCGAGCTGTACGAGGACCCTGAAGCTGTGAAGCGTGTCATTATCAACATTCCTGGCTCTCCCAATTTCAACCCTGAATGGTTTGCCAACTACTTCGGCAAACTCTCCGTCGAGCAGTCTCTTGACTGCCTGGATGCTATGATGAAGCACAACATTCGCCAGAACCTCCAATCTGTCGTCAACATCGCCACCAAGTACTCCGAACTGCTCGGCCCTGTCCGCCTCATTGATCTGTTTGAGAAGTACAAGACTGCCGAGGGACTTTTCTACTACCTGGGCAGCATTGTCAACCTCTCCGAGGATCCTGATGTCCACTTCAAGTACATCGAGTCGGCCACCAAGATGGGCCAGTTCAACGAGGTTGAGCGCATTTGCCGTGACAGTAACTTCTACAACCCCGAGAAGGTCAAGAACTTCCTGAAGGAAGCTAAGCTGGCTGAACAGCTTCCTCTTATTATCGTTTGTGACCGATTTAACTTCGTCCACGATCTGATCCTTTTCCTGTATCGCAACCAGCAATTCCAAGCCATTGAGGCCTATGTGCAGCGTGTTAACCCTTCGAGAACCCCTGCTGTCATTGGTGGTCTGTTGGATGTTGATTGCGATGAGAACATTATCAAGCAGCTGCTGAGCACTGTCAATGCTCATGAGATCAACATCGATGAGCTCGTTTCAGAGGTCGAGTCCCGCAACCGTCTCAAGCTGCTACTACCCTTCCTCGAAGCGACGTTGCAAGCTGGAAACCAGCAGCAAGGCGTTTACAATGCCCTTGCCAAGATCTATATCGACTCCAACAACAATCCTGAAAAGTTCCTCAAGGAAAACGATCAATATGACACTCTCACTGTGGGCAAGTACTGCGAGAAACGTGACCCTAACCTCGCGTACATTGCCTATTCGAAAGGACAGAACGACCTTGAGCTGGTCAACATCACCAACGAGAACTCTATGTACAGAGCTCAAGCTCGGTACTTGCTTGAGCGCGCCGACAATGAGCTTTGGCGCTTCGTCCTGAGTGAGAACAACATCCACCGTCGCTCAGTTGTTGACCAGGTCACCGCCACGGCTGTGCCGGAATCTAATGACCCTGCCAAGGTCTCAGTGGCTGTGTCCTCTTTCTTGGAGAACGATCTGCCTCTTGAACTGATTGAGCTTTTGGAGAAGATCGTTCTTGAGCCATCGCCGTTCAGTGACAACCAGAACCTCCAGAACCTTTTGATGTTTACCGCCGCCAAGGCTGACAAGGGCCGTGTTCTGGATTACATCCACAAGCTTGACAACTACAACGCGGACGAGATCGCCACGTCCTGCATTGAAGTCGGCTTGCACGAGGAGGCATTCGAGATCTACAAGAAGGCGAACAACAAATCTGCAGCTGTAGACGTGCTTGTCGACCACATCGTGAGCATCGACCGTGCGCAGGCATATGCGGAGGAAGTTGACCTGCCAGACGTTTGGAGCAAGGTCGCTAAGGCGCAGCTCGACGGCCTTCGTGTCACTGATGCTATCGAGTCATATATCAAGGCTGAGGACCCCAAGAACTACAACGAGGTCATCGAGATCGCAACCCATGCTGGAAAGAACGAGGACCTCGTCAAGTACCTGCGCATGGCTCGAAAGACCCTGCGGGAACCTGCTATCGACACCGCCCTTGCCTTCTGCTACGCCAGACTGGAACAGCTCTCTGAACTTGAGGATTTCCTTCGCGCCACGAACGTCGCCAACATAGAGGAGTCTGGTGATAAAGCTTACGAGGAGGGCTTGTTTGAAGCTTCAAAGATTTTCTACACGAGCATCTCCAACTGGGCCAAGCTCGCTACCACTCTCGTTCATCTCTCTGACTACCAGGCCGCAGTTGAATGCGCCCGTAAGGCCAACAACATCAAGGTTTGGAAGCAGGTGCACGAGGCCTGTGTTGCCAAGAAGGAGTTCCGCCTTGCTCAGATTTGCGGTCTGAACTTGATCGTTGATGCCGAAGAGCTTCAGGCTCTTGTCAAGGAGTACGAACACAATGGCTACTTCGACGAGTTGATCAGCCTCCTCGAGCAAGGCCTGGGCCTCGAACGCGCTCACATGGGCATGTTCACCGAGCTTGGCATTGCGTTGTCCAAGTATCACCCTGAGCGTGTCATGGAGCACATCAAACTCTTCTGGTCTCGCATGAACATGCCAAAGATGATCCGCGCTTGCGAGGAAGCTAATCTCTGGCCTGAGCTTGTCTTCTGCTACTACCACTACGACGAATTTGACAATGCTGCTCTGGCTGTCATTGAGCGTCCCGAGAATTCCTGGGACCACCAGCAGTTCAAGGAGATTGTGGTTAAGGTCGCCAACCTGGAGATTTACTACCGAGCCATCAAGTTCTATGTTGAGCAGCACCCTTCACTGCTCACGGACCTTCTGTCAACTCTTACCTCTCGCGTGGACGTAAACCGTGTTGTCAAGATGTTCCAGAAGAACGACAGCCTGCCTCTGATCAAGCCTTTCCTCCTCAATGTGCAATCTCAGAACAAGCGCATCGTCAACGAGGCTGTCAACGACCTTCTTATTGAGGAAGAGGACTACAAAACTCTTCGCGACTCGGTCCAGAACTACGACAATTATGATGCTGTGGAACTTGCTGCTCGTCTTGAGAAGCATGACTTGATCTTTTTCCGCCAGATCGCGGCCAGCATCTACCGTAAGAACAAGCGATGGGAGAAGTCAATTGCTCTCTCAAAACAGGACAAGCTCTTCAAGGATGCCATCGAAACCGCTGCCATTTCAGCCAAGACTGATATTGTCGAGGACTTGCTGCGTTATGTAAGTAGCCGCGTACATTATCGACTTATTTCACTAACAGAAATCTAGTTCGTCGACATTGGCCACCGCGAGTGCTACACTGGAATGCTCTACGCCTGCAATGAGCTCATCCGACCCGACCTTATTCTGGAGCTGTCGTGGCGCCATGGCCTCAATGACTTCACTATGCCTTACATGATCAACATGCTTGCTCAGCAGACCAAGGAGCTTGCCACGTTGAAGGCAGACAATGAGGCTCGCAAGGCCAAGGAGAAGGAGAATGAGAAGACGGAGGACAACACTCCTATCCTCGGAGGTACCCGTCTAATGATCACGGCAGGACCCGGTGGCAGCGCCTCACCAGCACCTTACGGTCAAACTAATGGCTTCGCGCCGCAGCCCACCGGCTACGGCTACTAGATGCAGGTACCCGTGTGGTGCTGGCTCCCCACAAGCAACATACCCATGTTGACTGCCTGCCTAGGCTCATCTGACGTGCCTAAGCATAAGTCTTCGGGGATCCCAGTTTCTTACAGGGGAAGAAGAGAGGATTCGGCAATTGATATGAGCGTTTGATCAGTAACGAAGTGGCGCTTCCTTGGTAGGGGAGGCGAAATGGTTCGGTCAGGTCTCCAGGTATTTAGCTATGCTGGTGAGTCCAGCAGACGGCTCATCTCAAGTAGATTGTCTGTACCAATTCGGATGGGAAGTAGGTTTGGGACCCTGCTCAGATCTGTTTGAAAAGTGCGGAGGCCCTAGGGAGGTCGTATTCGATTGTACGTGTATGATAAATTCAAGTTGTTTTAATGCACATATAAAAATGCTTCTGCTTACGATGACCTACAAACGCCCAACTTGTCCTTGTATCCAATCTCCCAAATCGTACACAAAAAATACAAACAGTACAAACATGTTGTAATGGAACAAGCCTTCACTCGTTCCCGCCGGTGACTGCCCTTTCCATATTGGCAGCATCTTTTCTGGTTTGGCTGTGATTAGGCTTTGGGTGGGCCACTTTGAGCCACTCGCCGTTGAATGCATTGATAAGCCAGTTGTTGAGTTCTGGTAAATTCATCAGTCAGATCATGGGCTACTCAGGACGCAAAATCAGGCACAAGTGAGGATAGGGACGCCATACTATCGTATACTATGCGGTTTCCGTTGTGGAAGTAAATGCTATGGTCGCTGTCGGGGAAGACGTGAACGTCGTAATTCTCAACGCCGGCGAGATCCAGCTCATCGAGGAGTGTCAAGGAGTTTTGGAAGTGCACGTTATCGTCCGAAACCTGGAGAGTTTGCGTTAGAGACAGGATCTCAGTGACTCAGCAGTGACGCTGCGTGGGTATGTAATTGCAGGTGACGGGTAGGACTTACTCCGTGCATGAGCAGGAACCGCTTGTTCTGGCCGAGGGCTGTTGCATTTGCGATCATCGATGCATCATAGCCATCATCGTTGACTTGAGGCGTGCGCATGTAGCGTTCTGTGTAAATACTATCGTAGTACCTCCAATCCGTGACGGGTGCGACGGCCATGCCGTAGGAAAAGGTACGCCCGGCGTCCTGCTCGAGTGTTTTGAGGGTCACGAAGCCGCCATAGGACCAGCCCCAGATGGCTAGGCGGGCAGCATCAACATATTTGAGAGAGGCGAAGTGGCGCGCCGCTGCAATGTGGTCCTGGGCTTCGAGAACGCCAAGCTGTGAGCGGACAACAACGCGATGGCGGCGACCGAGAAAGCCAGTGCCGCGTGGGTCAACGGTGACGACGATGTAGCCAAGGGCGGAGGCGACATACGCCTGGAAGTCGACGGAGAACCTCTTCGTAACAGTCTGCGAGCCTGGGCCGGAGTAGTGGTAAAACAGAACAGGATACTTCTTGTGGGGGTCAAAATGTGGTGGGCGGCGTTCCACGTAATTCACCTTGACGAGGTCCCCCAGATCAAGTGTGCCATACTTAAGGACTGGTAGCTCGTGCTTCTTGGCGTGATCAGCCAGCGCCGCGTTATCTTCGATGACGTGGTCATAGGCGGCCTTGTTAGATGGCGTTGAGATGACTTTCTGGTAAGGGACCCTGGGCCCGTTGTAGGACAAAAGAACGAAGCCTGCACCGGATGAGAAAGATGCGGAGTAGTAAGCCTCGGCCGACGTGTCCGTTAGTGCTTTCAGATCTGAGCCGTCCAACTTCACCGAGTAGACGTGGCGCTGGATAGAGGATTCCTTGGTGCCGGTAAAGTACACGAGATTGTTGGCGAAATCGACTGCGGCTGGCGCGTCATCAACCTCCCAATCACCCGACGTGAGCATGAGGGGCTCGGGATTGTCGAGCGGAGTAAAGTAGGCCAGGTGCTCGTAGCCCTTATGGATGAATGTGTCGACATAACCATCGCTTTCACGGCCATTGTCAGGATCAGCAGGGACGTAGGTCATCCGATGCGAGATCTCAAACCAGCCACCGTCGATCTCGCCGACGTTGATGGTGTTGAGGGTCTTACCCTTCCGTGTACCAACGTCAACGAGAACAACCCTTAGGATGTCGCTGATGCGGTTCGTCTCCTTGACAATGACCTTGTCGCCGGTCCAGAGCACGTAATTGATGATACGGTCGTCGTCTGGGAACTGATCTTCGAGTGGGACGGAAAAGACCTCGTCCTTGGCGACGTCGTAATACTGAAGATCAACGACAGGGTTATGCGCTCCGGGTCTCGGATACTTGATTTGTCGAACCTCAGGGTAAGTCTCCTCACCCTGTGCGGGCGCCTCTCCGCTCGGACGTGAGAGGAAGTAAGGAATAGGAAATTCGGGAACGCCAGTCTCGTTTGTCCGGAGAAAGGTCAGATACTTCCCGTCATCCGACCACCAGGTAGCACTTCGCCCACTAAAGACCTCCTCTTCATAGACCCAGTCAGGAATGCCGTAGAAGTACTCTGGCCCGCCATCCTTGGTGACCTGAATGAGCTTCTTGTCGCCGGTGAGCTTGCGAATGTACATGTTGTTATCCTGAACAAAGGCAATGCCGTCGCTTCGAGGACTCCACGTTGCCAGCTGAACCCTGGCATTATCGTCGTTGGGGACCAACGCCTCGACATTGCGGGTCTCAACATCGAATATGTAATAGATTGCAGTGAAGGAATGGCGCCAGTTCTTCTTCTTCTGAACACCCAAGAGCACCTTCTTCAGGTCCGGGCTCGGCTCAACGAATTGCGGCTCCATTGGTCGTCCAGCGTATTCAAAATAACGGTCCTTCATGAGAGTACGCGTCGCTGACAGGGCGGCGCTTGTGTCGTCTGTTGCGGAGCCTTCCTTGTTGACCCGGACATCCTCAACCACCAAATAATCCTTGCCCTCCGCATCCCATTCGAGCAGAAGGCCATCTTCGCCATCCGGGCCTGCAATCCATCTGATGGACTGAGAGTTGGGGCGCCAAAAGCCACTGTGCAGTTGGTCCAGGGTGATGGACTTGCCCGAGCCACGCGAGCCGGCGTCCGGGTCATGTTCGTTATCACTGCCATGCTTATAAGAGCCGGAGTTGACGAAGACGCCAAGGGCGATCAGCCAGCCGCTGATAAACACCACACCCACTGCGATCAGGATTCGTCGAAGTTTCTTGTCCATGCCCACTCGCTGAGGAGGTGCTGCACTGCTGGGGAGGAAGGGGCCGGTTTCCGGATCGTTCGTGAAGTCGTCATCTTCCTCCTTGAGCGGGTCTTCGTTCTCGACATCGGTATAGCTCGGTTTCGATTTCGAGCTTCGTTTATTACGTGTGCCTTTCTCGTTCTCTTCGTGTAGTCGATCAAACACAATGCTGGTGGTAGAGACGGAGGACAGCGTGTCCTGGGACGGCCGCGGCGAGCGCTCCAAGTCACGACTATGATGGGCCATATCGGCAGTTCGAGCGGCGGGGAAGTCGCGGCAACCAAGGGTATGGCAGGATTAAATGACAGAAACTCAGAGTATTCCCAAATGCACTTGTCTCATGGCTCCGTGACCCAATTGCCCACCAACGCAAAGAGCAGACGAGGGGAAAGCGGAGGATATCAAATCAATGTTACCACTTTGGGATGACAATAGATATGCACGATAAGGTGCTAGTCGGCAGGTACGTGATGGATGCTGTTGGCTCGTGCTCGACCCAGTCTACGCTAGGCTCCCCGGGCTGAGGGGCCCCACGGTGACCAGCCTGCCTGTACTACCAGTGCCTCCCATCAGCGAGGTAGGCAAGGTACCCGCCCATCTCACGGAGAGCTCGGGCGCGGCTCAAGGTAACTCCGTCCTACCATCCCGCCCCGCATTGGACAGCAAGGTACGACGTAACCACCATCGTAGCAGCACCTGGAGCTCAACGGAGCACCCTGAACCTCTGGCCTCGACTGCTGAACCCCCACCACCATCCCCCCCCTTGTGATTCCGCACATTCGCACAAAGATGGTATGCAATGTGTTCATTTCTGGCTCAGGCCAAGGCGACTGCTGACAATTTGTACAGTCGAACCTGCGATCATACCGAAACGCCGTCCGCGCGTCCCTCATCGCGTCCCTGTGCCTCAGCGACTTTGCGTCGCAGATCTCGGAACGTCACAATGTCCCCGAGGTCGAGGCCAGGACCTCCCCCGAGGTCCTGCTCAACAACCTGGTCATTGCCCGTAACCACGAGGAGCGCGTCCTAATCGAGCCGAGCGTCAACAGTGTGCGGGTCAGCATCAGGGTCAAGCAGGCCGACGAGACCGAGGAGATCCTGATGCACAAGTTCTCCAAGTTCCTGAGCCAACGCGCCGAGCAATTCTTCGTCCTGCGACGGAAGCCCATCCCCGGTTACGACATCTCCTTCCTCATCACCAACCGCCACACGGAGGAGCTGCTCAAGCACAAGCTGGTGGATTTCGTGATAGAGTTCATGGAGGAGGTCGACAAGGAGATCTCCGAGTTGAAGCTTTTCGTACGTCGCTGCCATCCAGGAAATCATGGTAGTTGTTCGTGGCTGACATTCTCCGTGTAGCTCAATGCGAGGGCACGATTTGTTGCCGAGACTTTCTTGGCTCAGGTAGGTTGTCTTGGGGTCCGCTGATGCGAGCGTTGAGCTGACATTTCCTAGTTTGACTAAGCCGAGGGGATCCAAATTCCTTTCGGAGGCGTAATCAGTATCACAGGCGTTTGACCAAAGACGACGACAAATAAGAAGAGTGCGGAGCGACGGTCGTCTCGCGCAAGCAGGAGTTGGTGGAAATTGTGTGGCCTACATCGTAGGCAATGTCACTATCAACGAACCTCCAGGTTCGGTCGATCCGAATTGTGGCCGTCTACAAGCCGCAGCATGGCTTGTTGTGCTATTGGGGTAACTTTGGCGGCTCGGTAAAATGTACAAGGGGGTTATATCATGTGGCCATTCAATGCGGACAGGAAATATCTCGTACCCCGTGGCTTTTCCAGAACCCCCGTCAAGTACGATTCCTGTTACTAGATCCAGCAATATGGTGGTATGAATTGGCGTAGAGCGAGCATCATGACATATGTAGACTGGTAGAATCTGCCAAGGCCTGCAAATGTCAAACATCATTTCTAATTGGCTGATCGAATGGGTGAAGAATTGTCAGAGTACAACTGTTGGCTCGTTCTGAAGCTTTGAACTCCCGTACTCACCGGACCCAGTCTACCAATACAGACTACGAGCATCACCATACACCTACCCCTTTACCGTTAACACAATAAGGGCCATTGCTATCTAAACCAAAGAGAAGCTATAGCATATGCACAAAAAGTCCAAGTCTGCAAGCCGTGGGCTTTCAGACGCCAGTCACAGCTCGATGTCAGTCTCCTATGTTACTATCTATGTAAGGCCGGTACCAGTCCTTTGATATAGTTGAACCAATCGCCAACATAGAATAAACCCAGCAATTCTCTGTTCCTATTCCATTGTAAATTATCTTGCTAAAACATTAGCATGTCTTGAAAAGACAGCATTGGTGGCAGCTTTCATGCTCGAAAATCAAATAGCCCAATTTTCTCTGGAGGTGCAGTGGTCAACATAAATTTTGATCGATGCTAGTCATAAGCCTACGAGTGTACATAAGTAGAGGAGCAAGAAAATACTAATAAGATATAAACACGAAATAAGTATCAAAGAAACAGTATGTTGTTTAATAAGTTTTAGATGCCTTTCAAGAGAATTATTCAACTTGTTATTAATCATAATATTTAAGAAGAAATGAATTTCTATTCTAGTATTATGCGAAACTTTTCTCGGCCAAGTGTATACTGAGGGAACAATTTGAGAATTCTTCTGGCATTGCCCGGAATGAAGTAGTTTTAGATCCCCAACGGGCCATCAATGATCTATCAACACTGCTTGTACATCATCATAGAGTATCCGGGTCTGTCATGCACGGCAAAGCCTTCCGTCCTCCTTCACGGACCACTCCTCACTTCCTACGCAGCTAAGACACCAAAGCAACGCACTGGGGTCATACTTCTTTTTAATGCTCTGTAGTCTCTGATAATTGTCCGCCCAGAAGGTGTGTTGAAAGTCCGGGTCAAAGGGATCTGCCTGCGTTCTGTTAGTATTGAAAAATTCCGGTGCCTGGGAGCAAGAGAGTTTTGCTCACCTCGTTTAGATATGCGCCGCTATCAGGAGCGAGACTTTTGAGAATGGGAATCCGCTCATGAGTCATGTGGTGGAAGATCCGTTCTTGGGTTTCTTTGTCGGTATAGTCGACGAAGGGATCGATGACTACCAAGTGGGTGACGGCTTTCCGCCACGCAGGTGTCATGGAAATGTCCAAGCCAGCATTCTTACTGTTGGCAATCATGTGTCCGATTAACACGACGGGCGTGCCATCGTCTCTGGGGATAGTGACGTTGTACAAGGCCTGGGCCAGGCGGTCAACGTTTTCAAGAGCGCTGGCTGGAAGAAGCCGCGACCCAAAGCCTGCACCGCCTTCTGCAACAGCCTCAAACCCGATGTACGAGTTCCAAGCATCGTAGAAGCTGGGATAGTGTGAGATTGTGTTGATGTAACCAGCCTTTGTTGGGTCCTCCTCAAGCTTGCGCTTGATGGGTTCAAACAGAGCCTCCACGGTGCCGTTTGGCTTATCGTAAGCAAGAAAGCCCCATCCAACAGTCAACGCACCGGCCATGGATGCGGGAACGACCGTGTAGTATCCCTGAAGTCCCCCTTCTTTGAGGCGGGGCATTTCGGAATGCAGGTAAGCCAGCATTCGCCAGTTGTCAGCATCATTTGGCGAGAAGAACTGGGCCCCGAATTGCATATACGTGGTCTTCGGAGACGGGAAGGCTTTCATGACAACCTCCAGGACTACCCCAAAGGTGCCTCCTCCGCCTCCTCTCAAAGCCCAGAACAGGTCAGAGTGATGGCAGGCATTCGCCGTAACGAGGTCCCCTTGCGGCGTGACCAAGGTGACTTGTAGCAAATTATCAGCACCCATTCCGTATTCGCTAGAAAGCGGTCCATGGCCTGGCGATTGTTAGTATCCATTCTGGGACTCTCAAAGTTCACCAAAGGAGTGGAGAGGTGCCTGCTTACCGCCTCCTGTGAACCAGCCGACTACGCCTACAGTCTGAGCTGAGCCGCCCACAACAATGGCGTTGTGCTTTGCCAATCCGGAGTAGACTGCTCTCATGCTTTCGCCGGCCCCAAGGGTCGCAGCCATGTGAGCATCTACCCTTGGGCAGTCTTGAGGTTGAAAGGCTTCATGAAACTTGATGCGCCGGTAGTTATTTGTGTAGATCCTATCAGAGTTAGAACATTGAGAGCGGCGAGTTACATTTGCGTCTTACGACAAGCTACCAAAGGCAGTGCTCCTACAAAAAAGATCAACTTTAGCTTGTGTACCGCTTCGTTCCGGTTCAAGCTCCTTACCTTCCCTGGAACGAGTGACCCGTGCTCTTGACGTTCAATCTCAAGTTGTGTGCGCGCGCAAATTTGACGGCCTTTTGGACGTGCGACGGATGCGTTGCGTTGACTGCAAAAGCCGGGTAGCCGCCAATGGTGCATCCTTTCGCACCAGCTTTAGGATCACCGTTGACGCTTGTGCCATTGGGATAGATGGGAGGGCATGGGTTCCCGGCCCAGATGGGAGCTCCAATGCTCGTCGGGTCTCGAGAGTGGAAGCCGGCATCGTACCAGCTGGAAAGCACCACCTTGCAAGCGGCTGGGTCATGATTGGGTTGGTCGGGGTAGCAAACCGAAGCTGGTGGTACTGTACGAATGAGCCTGCCCGAGATGGATGAGTTCAACCGCGAGAAGTCCTCTTCCGACGGCCAACACGCATCGTGAGGGGTCTATTTGGAAACTTGAGTTTAGATTATTTTGATTGCCTGGGGCAAGTTTGAGGCCAAGACGTACGCATTTACAACTGGAACAATTTGTGGAGGCGACGCTGGTGGCCAGCGCACACAGCGCAATGATGAACGATGTCTTTAGAGCAGGCATGGCTCAAACGGTGAGATTATTGAACAACAGACTCAATTGCCTATTGATTCAGACTTGGGAGCCCAAGAGCTAGGCATGGCCCATATATACACATTTTTGCGCTGCACAACCATCGTGAAAAAAATTGGGGAGGTGGCTAGGGGAAGGCAGCCATGTTTCCTGGCATCTCTGTAGTTGGACAGCTCGGGAGCAAGGTTGGCGTTCTCAGCCTCCTCAGCGTGTCGCGGTCGTGGAACAACCCGACCGATACGACCGAGTCTGCGGCGACCAGTTGGCCCGAAGGAGCAGCATGCTGACGTTTTGGCCACGCCGGCCGCCCGAAAGTGACGATGAGTTACGCGCAAGGCGCTCACAGTGTCCACGTTGTGGACCCGTCAAAATGTGACTAACTTGAACTTTGAAGCTGGGCGGTGCAGATCATCAGCTCATTGCACAGACAAACGAAACGTGGGCCGCAAGAGTATGGGGACAATACTAGAAAGCTATTTGTAGAAAAGATGCATCCTATCCCTCAAACCTTCCTTCAACTTCGGTGTGTCTAGTTTGTCAAGGTCTTACTCGCGGTAAAAGCAGATCTTCAGTTGGCTTCATCTGCGTTATTCCGAAGACGTGGCAGAAGAGAAACCAGTTGACCTCCCTTCTTCCTGCGGAACCCAGGGTTCCAAGCCCGCCTTAGAGCTCAACCCATGGCTTGTTCGTACTTAAAATTGTGCCTCGGATTGGCTGCGTTTCCGAGTTGTCGCGGTTGAAAATACCGATTGCCCGTATTATGATGGTTTGATTGGTGCGAGACCCTACGCACTTGGTAAACCTCAGGGGAGTCAAGTGGTTAGCAAACAGACAACGTTGAACTCATTTACAATTATCACAAAGGGCATAGCCGGATAAAATCTAAGAGAATGTTTAGAATTGCCTACTAGAAAAAGAATATTTAGTAAATAATTTAATAGAATAATACCATCAAGTTTAGCACATCAGGTCACCAGAGAGTGTTTAGTGGAACATCGTGATTTGCGATGCCTGTCTTTTGTTGTCCGCTTAAGAGTGTCTCCCGTGTCCAAACAAATAGAGACACCTACATTAACTCTCAGAGCATTTGAGTGCCTTTATTTTTGTATTTATGTATATCATTAAGGTACCTTATCTATACCAAACCAGAAACTACCAAGTTAAGTCATTTTGATACACCGTGGTGGTTGCCCTGCCTCTGCCGCTACCCTACAACCGCTGGCTCTCTTACACGATTCCACCTCATCCGCACCTCTTCCCATCCCCCTCTCAATTCACGAACCGAACTGGACCACCAATTCTCACGCCCTAGAATTTCATCTCATTCAAGTTTGGCTGAGCTGCGGCGGCGACGCGACGGAATCGTCAATCTTTTCCACGATGCACGCCGTCCCGTAGGCGCACGTCTGCGCGAAGCCGCCCATGTCGCCGGCGTCGAATCGGAGGCAGATGATGGCGTTGCCGCCGCGCTGCTTCGTCTCGGCGACGACGCGGCTGATGGAGTCGTTGCGGCACGAGTACAGCATCGACGTGAACCACTGCAGCTCGCCGCCCGCCAGGCTCTTGAGGGCCATGCCGATGCCCGCGGCGATGTTGCGCGAGCGCACCGTGTTGCCGAAGACGGTGCCGAGGACCTGCTTGATGCGGTAGCCGGGGAGGTCCATCATGGCTGTTGTGGGGGGGCCATCGGTGGTCAGCATTTCTGTTTCAACAATACGGTGATAGGGCGAGTGGATGAAAAGAACATAATAATAGCGGAAGCTGTCAGGGTTCAGACATACTGGTTGTGATGACACCCTCAGTCTCGGTGAAGCAGTGCAGGTCCGAGAGCTGCGCCGGGATGGCGGCCGGGTCCTGCTGCACTGCAGTCTTGTCCTTGTGTCCGTTGCCGCCAAATCCAACCATCTTGTCGGTATTTCAAGTCAAATTGGAGATGAGTAGAGAATGATAGTTGTGCTGATATACGCAGTCTTAAAATGTGACGTATATCAGAACTATCGGCTCATCCAACTGTGCAATTTGTTAATATCTTGTAATGTCACTTTGGTGAGTCAGATGGAATTCCGTTCGCTCTTCGGGAATCGCATTCTCCTTTTATATCCATCGTTCCCAACTCAAACGTCTCTCCTTACCTGTGCAGTTATTGACTCCCCTCGCGTGAGCCGTAGCTCAAAGCTTGAATCCATCCACCACGCATCACAAGGTGTGAATGGCCGGCCCCATCCGACCCACCCGTATCCGTCGTATTGTCCGGACAAAGCTTGGCAACCATGCTTTTTCGGAAAGGCCGTGCTAGGCTGCGCCGGGTTAGGCACCGACAGGAAACGGATCTCGGCATCGACCACTTCCTTGCCAACTTAACCATCGTTGCTCTGCACCCTCTCGAGATGAAGGTCACATTTGCGTTTTATAGGCTCGATAATTTGTACTTGAAGTCTTCCATTGTAGATCGAATATGCATCTCCAAGATAAAGCGCTCTGCAAATCTGACAAATAGCTAAAAGTATCATGGCCAAGCGGTGTACAACCAAGGTAATGTATCCATCTGGCCTTTCCTCGCCCTGCAGTATTAATCAGGTAGGCAAGGCTGGGCGACATCCGGCGGTGACATTTCGTTGACTACTAGTACACTGCCTGATCAGCCCAACCAGGCGCAGCATCAATAGCCCACGACTATGCGCGATCCGTGTGGCTCATCGGCCAATGCGGCTGAGCCCGCTTGTCTTGTCAATTTCGCTGCTAGCGATGCGAGCAAAGCGATTGGTGCGCAGTCGCTGTCCATGAGCCGGCCGGGACTGGTCGGCGAGGCTTTCCAACGTCATCGTCATTAAACAGCCTCAAACATGAACCCAAGGAGCATGTTTCGCATTCCGCCAAGACCGATCCTAGCAGCCTGTCTTTTATCGCGCAACTTCTTCAACTATCCATAGGAGCTCGCTTGTCATCAGACATCAGGAACCGGTTTCTCCCGCATCACAGGGAAACCGATGTTCATCGTGCACATTATAGCTGATTGTAGTAGCCGGGTGTGCTAGTAACCGCGCATCTTCTCCAATCAAATGACTTGCTTATTATATCCCATTAAATCGCCCTAACTGCTCCGTCGCAAATTTGGCTATGTCTTGCCCATATTGACCCTCCGGAATCTTTGACCACGTTCCGACCCCAAAGTGAATCTTATACACCTTCTCTATGCCCAGTACAGCCAATGATACACCACAAAAAAGCAAAAAAAGACAACTCGCGTCTCCAAGCTCTAAGGTCTATCAATTCTCATGCATTTACAACTTGCTCTTCACTGCCTCGGACTCTTCCGAAACAACAAGAGCCACTACGCAGATGTCGTCTACTTTACCTCCTCGCCAATTCTCCTGAGGATAGAACTTCTGCACTTCTTTCGCAAAAGGTCCATCCCTTGTGGTGTTGACGCTAGCTCGCTTCGCTGCGTGCACAATTTCTGTGGCCAACAAGCTCTGCAGTGTAACCGTCTTTTTAGACTTGCCGTCATCTGAGTTTTCTGACTCCGGTGACTTAACCAACGGAGAAAGATCCTCAGCGACTCGAACGCCGTTGGAAGGGGTCATGACCCATGCTCCACTGGTAACCATGACGCGGCTCGCAATGCGCAGGATTTCTTGATTGAAGAGGTTGTCCAGGACGCCGTCCGTGGCGAACACGACGACATCGCCATGGCGGAGTTGATGCTGGGTCACATCTGCGTCCCGCGGCGTGTCACTCAACTTGGTTCCGCCAAAGGCTGCCGCTCGTTTGGCTACACTTGGCGGCACCAGAGAGAGTTGAAATGGTGTGTTGAAAGCATGCGTTTGCGGCTCCGAGTGAGCGTTGACGCCATTCAGTCTTAATTGCAGAAAGCCCGAATCGCCTAGATTGGCCACGTCCAGTTGTCCGTCCGGGGAGGCCACAGCGACACAGGCCGTGCTTCCACCAGCACTTAAGCTGCCGTCGCTGCAGATTGCATCGTACCCCTTCTGCATAAGTTTCCTAGCAGTAAGCGGCGCTTCCCGGTCGGTGCTGTGTTCATAGGCGGCCGCTGCCATGTAGTCGCAGAAGCCGTGTGAAAAGTCTGCAGGGTCCACGCCAGAGTCCACCCAGCCACCTACACCGTCCGCAACGCCAAGTGCGACAGAGTTGGAGTCGTTGATGCGGCTGACAAAGAAGGCATCGTGGCCGGAGTCTGGTCGTAACGACTTCCGCCGGTGACGCGGAGGTTGTATCCGGTTATAGGGGTTGAAGTGGAAAACGTGCGTGGAGGGGTCGTAAGGCCTGTCTTTGCCTATGAACGAAGCAGCGATGTGGAAGGAGAATTTCGGAGAGGTCGCGGGGGATGAGGTCGAGTAGGGACGTCGTGAGGATGTCTGGTTCGAAAAGGGTGACATTGAGGGGTTGCCGTAGGTGCGACGGCCGGCATCGCTCAAGCTGGCCAGCGAGAACTGGGCAGCCAAAACATTGATAGATGCCCTGGTATCCAGCGCAAGTGCTCGCCAGGGAGTTGCGGCTGCGGCCCTGGTGTAGCTCGTGGCCATGTCGATAGTGGATGGATGGGGTGAAAGAGCTGAGTGGCGGTGCCGTCCTAGTACATGGTCCAAATTCACTCCCGTGCTGTGCGCGTTCATAAAGTAAAGGACGGAAGATTGCTGGCGTTTGTGTGGAATGGCGCGTTCAATAATGTTTCCAGTCGTGATGGATTTGCAGAGAGGAGTGCCAGAGTTGTCAGTGCATGGACGGAGAGTGGGAAAAAAAGAATTGCTGCATGGATTCCCCAATCAGATAAGATCAAGTACCTTGCTGTACCTTAGTAGGGGGGGATCTCTCCCTGTGGTGCATGTATTTTTCTGGCGCCGCTCCCCCGTCCATCCCAGCTCCAAGACGCCTAGCACAGTGCTGTAGCTTCCGTCTCTACCTGCCATTCAACCCCACTGCAACCTCACATTCCCCGGCTTCTGGCACGGATGGTGGGGCGCCCAAAAGGGGATGTTCTTCGGAACTTCCCAGCGTCCGAACGCCCCGTCACCTTCAAACATTGCTAAATGCTTCTTCACATCCTGTTCTGTACAGATAGAGGAGGAGAACACATCGCCAATACGGCATTTTGGTATCAGACTGTCTCTACCAAAGCAAGTACCTCTTATGGAGTCTCATTTCAGGGAGAGCTTCTGTTGAATTAATCTTGTTAGGGTGCAGTATCTTGTTCGGACTCTGCCTAACTAGGCGATGAACAAGACTCAATTTTGAATTAAAATAGAATAAATGCGCACGTATTCCTCTCAAGCTGTATATTCCTCTACGCCCTCCATTTCTAATCGAGCAACTTCACGCTCAGTCTAGCTTTACACTCCATCCATCTATGCCAAAGGCGGCGCTTAGATGCAGTGCTTGCGAGATTAGTATAAGTATGAGCTGATCCTCCATTTGGGTTTCATGACATGAACCTGCAGAGCTCTTCTTTTTTTTCTCCTTTTCCATTTTCCTGGTCCTCCTATCTCTTGATCATTGGTTTCATCTTATTTTTCGTAACAGCATTGGCCACCCTGCTCTGGAACTTGTCGCTTCGGCATGTGTTCTAAAGGTAGTCTCTCATTATCTTTTCAGACGTACGATATTCTATTTCATTCATTACCTTTGAGCTTTATTTCAAATCATCCGAGTTTGAAGGTGGTATTGGCTTGCCAGCTTCATGTTGCGACTATTGTGAGGAGTAGAGGTGGTGGGAGTTGGGTGATTGGGGGTTTAGATACTACCAGCCTATACACTAACAGGGGAATCTTGCTTAACACGCTTTCCAGTCTTACAGACTTAACAGGCCTCGGGACAAAAAAAAAGCCTCTTCTTTACGTAACATACACCGTATTTCGTCTACGATTGACCACCCTGCCTACTTGGATTAGGTACAAGTTGAGGCATTCCAGGATAACTTACAGCCAGCTGCATTGTCCTTACAGAACCTGTAGTCGCGAGGCTCAGCCGCTGAGGTTCTAGACTTAGAAGCTGTAAATGCATCCAACATGGTGTTGGCGGTAAATTCGGCAAGGCGCATTCTTGCCGAGAGGCATAATGAATGTTATTCCAGGCTGTAACGGGAATGTGGATAGGGGCATATATCCTTGTCTCCACCGTACGTTTTGCTGCCATCGAGGTCGCTGTCAGTTAATGTTGCAGTCTGGCCGGACCGCGTGCTGTTTGTCGGCTCCCCATTGGCTGCACGCATGGCCTTCCCGGATGACGGCACAATTTGTGTGCTTTGATACTAGTCAACAAGAGGTGAAGCGTCTGGGTTTGACGCATCAAAGAGGGGCCGAAAAATCCTCCCGAAAGTTTTTTGAACACGGGAGAGGCGACATGATCGAGTTGTAAAGACGTCGTTTGATGGCTTCTTTGGAGAATGATGCAGAATTACGCTTGCGACTCAATGTTTGCTTCCAATGAAGATCGAGGATAGAGATACATTGTTTACAGAGCGTTTCCTAAATGCCCAATATTTTTGAACTCATCTGCTGTGTTTCAACATTTCAATCCGGACGTTGAGAGGCTGTGAGTCTATCTGATAGGGTTTATGTATGAAAGGGGAACAACGCGCTCATCATACGATCGATGTGGGGCAAAGCTATGGGCTATAATATGCCGTCAAGCGTAGTAACGCGCACATGGCTTGTTGAATTCGTGAGGAGTGGGTTTAGGGAAGCACCTGTATCACCAAACATATCCTTCGGGCTGGTCACCAGCAGAATCGCGGCGCAAACAACAGGGACGGTTCAGTGTATATAAAGCCCACAATGTTCCTCTAAGTTGCCTATGCCTAGACTGAGGAATATTCAGCAGCCTATACAATTTACTTATCCAAAACCTAAAGATCCAGCATCATGAAGTTCTCCCTAGCCTCCGCCTCTGGCTTGATTTTGGCCCTTGCCTCATCGGGCGAGGCATGGAAGATGAGGGTGCACGAGCAGGCCGTTTGCAGCGGCTCCCAGAGTTCTGTTAGTAAGAAGGGACACTGCGTTGCTTCAACGGCTAACATTTCGTAGTACTACATCGAGGGCACTGGCGGCTTCAGGTTTGATCCCTGGGTCGGAAAGCCCTGGAACGGCTACATCAAAGAATGTACCTTCTTTTGGGACTACGGCAACAAGAGAACTACGTGTGATGGCTACAACAAGGGATGGTATCCCCGAGCTGTCAAGGTTGAGAGCGGTACTTGCTGGGCTGTTGACCATTCGGGGGCAAGGACTCAGCTCTTCGTGTCCTTCGGTAACTCGTGCAACCTCAGAACAAACAAGGAATGGGCTGGCTTCTACTGCGAAGATTAGAGCCCTGGTATTTGTCTTGCGCTATCTGAAGGTTAGGCTGGATGGTTCAATCTGCGAGTCTACGGCGAGAAGTTTCAAGCTTGCTCCCGGTTTGGGCAGATCTTCTAGGAGCATCATCCGCAGTTCAAAGATAAGCTTTTCATAAATCAAATGTATGGTCAAGCAGTGTTAGAGAGAGTTACCTGCGGCAAGCGGTATGTTACATGCATTGTGGAGAAGGTTGAACAGTTTCTGAGCCCAATCAAGCAAGTCGTTGGAGTTCAGATGAACGATAATTTGGCTTACGTAACGCCACTCACGCCCGTGCTCGGCACCATGTGACCAATGAACAGTGCGGTCATAATGCCTTGGTTCTGATTGGTTCAATCCGTTCCGGCCGTCCCCAATCTCACAAGATGCCAATAGCCGAGGATGGCCACCTCCCAAAATTCATGACGCTTGCCAACTTCCGAACGCCACCGTCTCGCGCCAAAACACACTCAACCACGGGGTTCTTCGCAACCACAACTCTCTCCTGGACATCGTCCGCCTCAATTCTACCTGACCTCAGGACTCGCTTCAATCACCATCCGAATCACACACTCGCGACGCGAAAATGGCCGCTCTCCGCTCCTCGTCCCGAATCCTCGGCATGTCCGCCCGGACGGCCGCATCACGCCCAGGCGCCGTCTTCACGCGCTGCATGGCCTCTGTCAGCGAGCCCACCACCCCGGAGCCCAAGTTGAAGACGTTCCAGATCTACCGCTGGAACCCTGACGCCCCGACCGAGAAGCCGCGCATGCAGAGCTACACACTTGATCTGAACAAGACTGGTCCCATGATGCTGGATGCCCTCATCCGCATCAAGAACGAGCTCGACCCTACCCTGACCTTCCGACGAAGCTGCCGTGAGGGCATTTGCGGTAGCTGCGCCATGAACATCAATGGACAGAACACTCTCGCTTGCTTGTGTATGTTGCAGTCTCAGCACATGATTTCCCTCATGAATTCAGGGGGACTTCAATTGTCGGCAGGATGCCTGGTATACTAATGATTTCTCTAGGCCGAATCCCCGCCGAGACCTCTGCCGACGTGAAGCTCTACCCTCTGCCTCACACCTACGTCGTCAAGGACCTCGTCCCCGACTTGACCCACTTTTACAAGCAGTACAAGTCTATCAAGCCTTACCTCCAGCGTGATACCCCCGCCGAGGATGTGAGTAGATTCTATGGCAATGCTTTCGTGTATGACAATGCTGACTCTAGTGTAGGGCAGGGAATACCGCCAGACCAAGGAGGACCGCAAGAAGCTGGACGGACTGTACGAGTGCATTCTCTGCGCCTGCTGCTCAACCTCGTGCCCCTCGTACTGGTGGAACTCGGAGGAGTACCTTGGACCTGCTATCCTGCTGCAGTCTTACCGCTGGCTGGTGGACTCCCGAGACGAGCGCACCGCCGAGCGCAAGCAGAACCTGGAGAACTCGATGAGCCTGTACCGTTGCCACACCATTCTCAACTGCACGCGTGCTTGCCCCAAGGGTCTGAACCCCGGCAAGGCCATTGGCGAGATCAAGAAGCAGATGGCTCTTGGCTCATGATCGCGAGAACGAAAAAATTAG
Source organism: Paramyrothecium roridum (assembly GCA_003012165.1). Taxonomy (NCBI): domain Eukaryota; kingdom Fungi; phylum Ascomycota; class Sordariomycetes; order Hypocreales; family Stachybotryaceae; genus Paramyrothecium; species Paramyrothecium roridum. The sequence continues at coordinate 36,856 of PXOD01000183.1, forward strand.
GGGAAGAGAGTGATTTTTTTTTTTTGGACGGTTGTGGCAAATTGAGCTCCTGGGGAGGGGGTTTGGACGCTCGGGGCTTTCCTAACCCCTCTGTATTAGCATAGATGGAGTTCCACGTTTTGTTTCTTTTTGGGCAGGACAGTAATTGAATCCTGTTACCTTGAAGAAGCTGACTGCTTTATATTAGCTGTGTATAGCCGGGTAATGCTAGTATCCCGGACAGTCTGTATTCAATAGCACCTTTGCGCACCACAGACGATGCAACCCTGGTTGAGCCAGTTATATTTCTTTCGGGGTCGGCTAATGGGGCCGTTACGGTTCGCAAGCTGAAATTCCAACCAACTCTTTACGTCTTACATCCTAACCGCGCCCTCGAATCCAAGTCACGCTTACGGCTGCAACAAAGCCAACCCTTCAAACGTATTCCCCCTGCACTGGCGCATTCTGTCTTGGATCGATGTAAGAGGAAGCAAGACAGGAATCCGGCAGCGGTACAAAACTAAAGATTGAGGTTGTGTTCGCCGGGGATGCCCCCCAGCCTCTTCGTTGCCTCGCCCGATGTTACACTCCGGCGGCACAAGAGCTACGGTAGCATTTGCCGCCCGATAGGTCATTAGCTGCAGCACTTAACATCCACATCCCTTCCGGTCTCGTTCAGCCGACAGAAACGTTCCTCTGGCAATGCACGCACCAGGCGTTTAGGCGCCACCCGTCGACAGTCTAGAGCCAGTAGCAGCTGCGTCTTTCCCCGCCCCTTGAGCCCTGGATTTCCGTATGCTGCAGCCGTTGCCGTAAGGAGAAAAGCATCCTAGTATTTACAGATCTGGCTTCTCTGGGTGGTGCTTATGTGAATACGGGTCTCAACTGAGGGTCAAGCCTTTAGCAAAGGTAGCAGCATCACAAATATGGAGGCTGCTAACAAATAACATATGTCGTAGTATTTTGTTGCAGAGTTCATACAACGCATAGATTGGCACTCTATATCCTCAAAATGGTTACGACTCCCTTCTACGGATCTTTCCCAACTGGATATTTGTGATATCGGAATTAAACATGCAGTGTCTGTTCCTTGTGCTCATCGGTTGAAGGTGTAGAACAGCCCATGCATTCAGATAGCGTGCAATTTAGAGTACATTAATCTATGCAAATTAAGACATATTCATCGCGCATGCAATGCCACGTCCGTAATAGCAGGTGAGTAGATTTAGCCCTCCCGGACATCCTTCAGGCACTTTAGACGTACCGGTTAACTGTCCGGACTGGACTGGACTGGAGGTCAACTTCTTTTCATACCACCCATGTCCTTGTCCTTGTCAGAGCATCATGGGCTGATAGTTCTGGCATTATGAAGGCGTGAGGGCAATCCGGCTGGTGTTCGTCCTGCGGAGAACCAAGCGCTTACTTGCGCCCAGCTCGCTGGCATGACCATGTCTGAGCCGGTATGTAACGTCAAGTCGAAGGTGGAGAAGCCGCCTGCCCTCAACGGTCTGACCAGAGCATGTATATAAGCGTGACGAGCTGCCGAGACGATACTGCGAAGCGACCAGCACCGACGAACCGACATTGTCTCGCAGAAGCAAGTCACTGCAGCTAAACTCGCTGTGAACAAATCCAAGATGATTCTCACGACAAGATTTGCCGTCGCCGTCATTGGCCTTGCAACTGTAGTTCGTGCTGTGCCTCAGGTAAGTCGTTGCCGAGACTACATCACTTGCATCGATGGCACAAATTCATGCGGAGAATACTACGGGGGGTAAGAGACTGACAAGCTTTTGCTCGCACCCAGGAATGCTAACACTTGGATAGTTGTTACAATACTTGTTCTCCACAAGATTCTCCCACGCCCGCTCCTTGCAAGCCAACCACGTCCAAGTCTTCGACCAAGAAGCCGCCGCCAGTCACGACAACAAGCTCCTCCGCCAAGCCAACATCCAAGTCGAGCTCAAGCTCTGTTAAGTCGACGAGTACCGTGAAGCCGACCTCGACAAGCTCATCTGGAAAGCCGTCGTCCACCAAATCGTCTCAGGCGCCAACCATCACCACATACACTACAAAGCGACCGACGAGCTCTGATGATTGTGAACACATGACGCTTTGTGAGGACTTCATCGATGCTTGCAACAACACTTATGGGGGGTAAGTTATTTTGTTCTTCATGACGAAGATATCCTTGTGGCTGACATGGTAAACGTAGGTGTTATGATATTTGCTCGGAGCCTCCAGTTTGGACGACGCCCGACTGCTCTCTCACCCACATACCATAAATTAGCTGTGGAAAGCCCCTCCACGGGACGCGGGGAGGCCGGAATTGCGTTAGGTCGAATTGAAAGGGAAGAGTTGTGAATTTATCAAGATAATCGAATCCCTCATGCAGATAACGATGATCAAGTTTTGCCAGCTTGCCGGCTCGAGTCCACGTGCTCACTTGTGGTGAGGGGAAACAAGCAGCCATCGAAGGTTTGAATAGGCCAATATTATATTGCAGCATAGCGGTAACTTGTCGCATTGTCAATCAGCCATCAGTAGTATGTGTTGCCGGCTGTGCTGGGACTGCGCGTGTAGTCTGTTGACGTTCCTGGAAAAGCCCCGACCGGCCCCGAGGGGCTCCGCATATCATCGTCAGAGCTCAAGTCATTCGCGTAATCATCGATGACTTCTGGAGTAGCCCGCATGGTTTCCAGCACCGCTGCATCCAGAACAGGCGGCTCGTAGGGCTTGATGGTGTGGATTTCCCTGCCCGAGGGCATCTTCAGTAACAGAGAGTTGGCGGGTGGAATTGCTTGTGTATTCATCTAGAGATGGTTAGGATCCGAGTTTCAAACAATCGTAGGGCATGGACTCACAGTATCGTTAATCTTGTTCCACTTTGCGCTGAGCATTTCAATCACCCTCGTTTCTTCGGCTTTGCCTGCGTCGCTTCCCCATGCGGCTTCTTTTTCTACGCGGCGATCCTCTCTTTTGTCGGCAAACTCCTTTTTAAACCGGCTTAGACTGAGACCTTTTTTGTTCTCCTTGATCTCGACGCCAAGTTCCTGGAGCCCGGCGTAAAGCCAGCCAATGCCCTCCGCAGTCTGGCCCTCCATTTCAGCACCGATGCCGAAAAATCGGCAGGCCTTGGCACGACTTGTTCTGCGCAGATCGTCCACGTATCTTGAGAATGCTGGGTTGACCTTGGTAGTGCCCGCTGAGGCGGACTGGCACAGGGACGAGGCTTTGGCTGCATGCTCGGCCGCGGCCAGGCAAAGACGGGCGTATAGATGGGCACGAACTTTGGGGATTTCAGGAGACTTGAACATCCACTCCTTGTCGTTCTTGTTCCTATCCTGCGCTACAGCTGCAGGGTAAGGATCATCCTTTAAGACGGCGAGGAGGGTTGCCTCGGCATGCGCAGCAGCAGCAAGAGACCGAATCATTGCGGGGGCGACGTCCACACAGGGGAGACTGCTGACACCATGCTCAGCGCGAGAGCCCAGAAAGTCCCAGACTGAGACAGCGTCGAGTAGGGATCTCATGGCGGCGGTGATGGCATTTGCCCGGTCTTGGGTTCCGATGAAGTCGCTACCAGTTGCATGTAAAGGCTGCAATGCCGACCGAGCCTTGAGGACGTGGGAGAAGCCCAGCGTGGAGAAGACAAAGGCAACCTCATGGTCAAGAGAAGTGAGCTTCACACGGGGTCGCTCACGTCCAGGGACAGGGTCGTCGGACAACGTTGGTCGCCATTCTATGGCTGGCTGGGACTGGACGACAATCTTGATGGTGTCTCCGGCAATCAGTTGGTTGTCGTTGAGTCCAGCATCGATCGTCAAGAGATAGGGAATGTAATCCTGGAGGCTCGAAGTGACCGTAGCGAGGTTTGAGATCTGCGCCGAGGGCGGCAGTCTCTTGTGCTTTTTGAGCGTGTCTTTGACAACCCCGCGGTAGGTGTTTGCGCTTAGCGGGAGCGAGGGGTGAGACTCGCAGATGAAGGAAGATGCAAAGGAGAAGCCCGACGTTGTCGGAAGAACGAAGGGGAAAGGCATTTTTCGAATATCGTCCTCCCAGTGATTAGCAGATTAGATCAGGGCCTGCACATCTTGGAGCAGACGAGCTCATGTTCATGTTGGTAGCCCAACCACTGACCCAAGAGCTGCGCGGATGCGCCAAGACGCCCACATCAACTGACTGAAACTCGGGGAGTGGGAGCTTGGGGAGGAATGACGTATCTGTGCGCGTACTCGGTACCTGACCACAGGAAGGAGACCACTACCTGGGTAAAGCTTCGTTCATCAGGTACCTTACTGACCCTCTTGCTCCCCGTGGATTGTAAATTGAAGATAGCCAGAAAGCTTTTGTCATATCGAATAGGTCATCAATATCACTCTCTCAGAAAAGGAGAAAAAAAAAAGAAGAAAAAAAAAACATGACTCAAATCACACAGTTCTTTTCGCTGCCCTCGTGCAAGGTTGGCTCGTTGATTTTAAGCACTTGCCGTGCTCGAACAACACCGTGAATGGAACCAAAGTACCCAGTACCTATCTAGACTAGAGCTCCGTGGCTGCCGACGTTTTACCAATCACATGTGGCCAGCTCGGAGCTCCAGCGAGAACCCCTGTGAGACCACCTTTGAATTGACCCCAGATTCCCGCTCGACGTGGACGCGCCTCTTGACTCTTTCGCCCAACATCCAGCCCTGCTCCCCTCTGGATGCCTTGAACAATGGCAACGGCAAACCCTTCGCCGCACAAGCCCCGGCGCAAGGCCAAGAAGAATGGCATTGACTCGCCGAGAGTCGTGCGCCTCCAACCCGAAATCGTGATTCGAACGCCCTCGTTCCCACTCGCAGCTTTCCTCTGGCCGGCCCGGAGCTCCTCGTCGCAATGGGAGGTGTTACCCATAATCCTCATGGTGGTTGGGCTTTTCCGGTGGGCGGCGGGACTGTGGGGATACTCTGGTAGGCGACAATCTCAAACCTCAAATCGCACTCGTTCCACTTGACGCTGACGCTGCGCAGGGTTCCAACGACCGCCCATGTTCGGTGATTACGAGGCGCAAAGGCACTGGATGGAGATAACCACGCAGCTGCCTGTGTCTCAATGGTATTTCCACGACCTGCAATGGTGGGGTCTCGACTATCCACCCCTGACGGCATACCATAGCTGGATCATGGGCAAGATTGGATTGCTGATCGACCCATCATGGTTCGCCATCTATGCCTCGCGCGGCCTCGACGATCCTACCCTCAAGATCTTCATGCGCGCAACAGTCATGATCTCGGAATACCTCATCTACGTACCCGCCGCCGTCGTGTTCGTCCGACGCTATAGTCGCCTCAATGGCGTCGCCAACTGGAACGCCTGGCTGGCGCTCGTGGCCATTCTGATGCAGCCCGGAACCATTCTGATCGACCATGTACACTTCCAGTACAATACTGTGATGCTTGGGTTCGTCTTGGCCAGCATGTCGAGCATGCTTGCTGAGCGCTACAAGTGGGCAGCAGTCTTCTTCGTAGCTGCTCTTGGATTCAAGCAGATGGCGCTTTATTATGCTTTCAGCGTATTCTGTTACTTGCTAGGAAGGTGCTTATTTCCCAAGATCAACCCAAGCAGGTTGATTGGAATTGCGCTCGTCACAATTCTGTCCTTCGCTGTTCTCATCTTGCCTCTGGTGCTTGGAACATTGTATGATGCCTACCATGGTGTATATGCTCGGCCAGGGCACGAGGGGCCACTGCCTCCGCTTCCTTTGTTCCCATGGATTACGGACTACGTTGATCCTAAAACACCATATTATCCCGTCATCGAGCAGCTGGTTCAGATTGTCCACCGCGTTTTCCCATTCGCCAGAGGTCTGTTTGAGGACAAGGTTGCGAACTTTTGGTGCGCTCTCAACGTGGTCATCAAGCTAAAGAAGTACCCCACGGACCTCTTGCAGAAAGGCGCATTGGCTGCGACTCTCTTGTCGATCATCCCGCCCAACTTGATTTTGTTCTTCCGGCCACGAAAGACAGCCCTACCACTTGCATTCGCCACCACTGCATGGGGTTTCTTCCTCTTCAGCTACCAGGTGCATGAAAAGAGCGTCCTATTGCCTTTGATGCCGATGACTCTTCTCTTGGCGGGCAGACAAGGGATGAACAAGGATATTCGGGTGTGGGTTGGCTTTGCTAATATCTTGGGGGCTTGGACCATGTTTCCCCTCCTGCGGCGTGTGGATTTGTCCATTCCGTATGCGGTTCTGACTCTTTTGTGGGCTTACTTACTGGGTCTGCCGCCTACGTCGTGGAATGCCTATAGCCAGGATGGGCCTTCATCGGTGGCCCATCGAGGTACGGCTTTAATTCATGGAATTTTCTACGTGGCCATGGGCGCATGGCACGTCCTGGATGCCTTTGTCCTACCACCTACTGACAAGCCCGATCTGTGGGTTGTAGCGAATGTCGGTGTTGGCGTGGGTGGGTTTGCCCTCTGCTACCTGTGGTGCCTGTGGAAGCTGCTGCAAGAAAGCGATCTCTTTGGGGCTTCGAGCAAGCCAAAGACAAAGACCCAATAGGAAGCAGGCGGCATTCACACCTGAAACACACAAAACGGTTGTGGAACAAGAGACTTCTACGCCGTGCTCGCGGAGGGAATCGTGACAATGCCCTATGCTCTCCGGGTTCCCGACCAACATGGAATGCTGATCCAGGAATACAAGTGGCACAAGCACCCGGGTTCTCCCGCTAGAACGCACCGGCAGCTATTAGGCCTGTGATCGAGCGGCAACGCCTGCATCGTGATCGACCCCAGGAAGCCTTTGGACGTCCTCGGGCTGTCCCACCCTGGTCCATAGGCACCCATAGAGTGCATTTTAGAGAGCACAATACAAGGAGGAGGTGGCTGGCGGCCTGCGGTACTGTACAGTACAGTATAGTGCTGTATCAAAATAGTGGAAAATGCAAATTAACAAGGCCATCCTAATCATGTGCTGTGTCTCGCATGTTTAAAGAACGCAACCCTCGTTGCAAGTGATTTGAGCACGTGGCGTGTTCTTCACATGGACCAACTGGCCAACCTACACGACCTTCACCCGCGTGGTTGATGGCCCTTGACATGTTCCACGCTAGAAAATCTTGTGGACTACATGATGCCGCTCGACCACCTTGCGGCCCAGGCGGGATATTGTCATGAAGGCATCAATACAGACTCACCGCTTCCCAGCAAGGTTTGAGAATATGGGCTGGTCTGGGCGGAAGTCCGCTCGTCCGATAATTGGCAGATCAACAACGCCCATGGAGTGAGAATCTTCTGAGTCGTGGTGGGGTGGACTAGGCAACCCAAAAGGCTCTTTCACGGTGCTCGACGCCGGTACGTGGATGATACTGTATTACAGTATTCGATGCACAACACTGTACAGTACTGTAATCATACCGGGCAGGAGTTGGCCATTCAGAAAGAGTCACATCATTGATGATCTGTTGGTCTTGTACTGTAGATGACCCCACGACGACAAGGAATCCGTGGGCCGAAATCTATCGACCCAACCAGCAGGAGCGCTTCATAGAGATATTGCTCCATAACCTAGAATGGTGACCAGGATGCAGCAGCAAAATATCGCAGAACCGCGCGTGTTGACCTTGTCGATGCAACACGACAAGCCTTCGTTACTGTATATTTGAAGACTGGTTTGAAGTTTCCTTTGCGTACAGTCTCAGTCCGCTCCCCCCCCGAGCAGGTCATCGGCTGAAGCATTCGAGTACCAACAAAGAGATAGCGGGTAGTACACCGGCGCCGTTGAGCGGCGAGCCTGTCGACCGCACGCACCTTTGGTGTTACGCAAAGTAGTTTGCTTTCAACGTGACGTTGACTCTAGGCTGTTCGATAAGCTTGAGCATTGTGAGAGGAACGCAGGACAGTGCGGCACTAGAAGACAGATATTGGGGCGATGTCCGACTCGCCTGGATTGCTCTGTCCCCCTGAAATTCTGTCACAAAGCTTCACATCTGTCTCGAACTGCCCCGATCAATGCTTTCCCCTCTACATACGAGAACACCCAACAACAATCGAGAGCCCCCGCTAGATTTCCTAACACAGGAAACATGGCAGTATTACCTGCCTTATGGCTTGCCCTACTGGCCATCAGTGTTTGCGCTCAACAGTCGACAATGACAGTCACCCGTACGGCTGGAGGCGGAGTCGTAACGCGCACAACTGTCCAGTTCATTACCACACCGTCTGCTCCAGTTCCAGTAACCACACACACTATCAATGTCGGTGCGGTAGGTGCAGGCTCTCTTTCTCAGGATGTTACAACGTCGTTTCTGCTGACACAAGAACACCAAGGTTGGGCACAAGTTCACTCCAGAAGAGACAACGGCCGAGGTTGGGGATATAATAGAATGGCGCTTCTATCCCGCTGAACATTGGGTAATTCGAGGAGACTTCGACCATCCGTGCATTCCTTATGAATACGTGGGAATCAACCGTCAAGGCTTCTCGAGCGGCCCAAAGCTGGTCAACGCAATCATCGACGATGCAAGTCTCCAGTTCTGCCATCATGTTCCGAAACTAACCATGGTAGGCTCCAAGATATCGTGTTAGAGTTAACAATACCGATCCCATCTTCTTCTATTGCGGAGCTCCAGGTTCATGTGTCACATATCACATGCTCGGTGTCATTAATCCTGTAAGAAGGCATCTGTATGATCACCACGTGCCGCATGAGACTGACAACCTGCTTTAGACATCCAACATGTCCCTGTCTCTTCATCTTGAGAAGGCGGAGCAGGTTGACTATCAGTTGAGACCCGGTGAGCCTTGGCCAACTGAGGGAGACGTGCCAGACCCATCCCCGACATCAGATGCACCGGACACAGGCAAAGGACAGGAGGGCAAAAGTCTGGGCCAAGGCGAGATAGCAGGCATAGCCATTGGTGCTGCCGCTGTTCTCGTTCTAGCTGCTGGCTTGTGCTACTTGCTAGGACGCCGCCGCAGGGGCTGCTCATTCTTCGGCGGCCGCAACGTCGAAAACAATCCACGTGGGTCCAACGCCGGAGCAGAGGGCTACCCTAGGTCCTTCAACTCGCCAACAGCAGAGCAGTGGTCGCAGAAGAAGTTCAGCTTTGGCACTCAAGGCGATCAGACGCAACGCCAGCCAAGCCCGATGCCAACAATAGCGAGTCAAACCTCACCAATCAGCCCAGGGAGCACAGCACAGCATTATCCCTTCCACTTCCCGACTGGCGTTGGATCTGGTCATGGAAACAACATGACAACCCATTGGTGAGAATACCTCCCCGTTCCGCTCGAAGAAACTGATATTAAAACGATGCGTCCAGTAACCATCACGCACCGTCGTCACAGTATGCTGTTTATAGTCCAGGCGAAACGCCGAGGGAAGAACAGCGGCCCCCTATCGAACTGCCAACATCACTTGAGCCTCCGGGGAGTATTACTCAAGCCAGGGGCACTGCTGTTGATAACAGATTCTCCTGGAGAGAAGGACCCGAAATTATTTCGCACTCAAGATTGTAGTAGAAAGCCGAGGCTACGGCAGGGTGCATTTTGAACACTTGGAATAATGCTTACAGTGTCAGTTCCTGTGGATCGCTGTCTAAGACCGATGAGCGTGTAAAACTCTGACAATAAGCAGAAAAGGGCTAATAAGAAGAAAAAGAAGGCAGGCAAGGCTGGTTGGCCTTCCGGTTAGGCGGTTGAAGCTTGTCGTGGGTTACAAATCCGAACTGAACAGGTAGTAGTCGTGTCGTGGCAGCCCAAAACCGGATTGGATATACTCGACTGTTAAAAGGCAAGCCGAAGAATAGTTCCAGAACATTGTGAAGAACACAGACATCTGCTGTCAGTTTTGGCCAAACGACCTGAGCGTCTGGTGAAACCACGACTTGGGCGTCTGGGTGCGATCTTGTAGATCGACGTCACTTCATGGATATTCGTTATAATCACTCCAATTGAACGAACAGCAATTCGAAGAAATCTTGAGTTTGATTTTTCATGAGCCAAATAAACTATGTCGTCCTTGCGAAGGCCGCCAAATCCAGCCATGAGCAGCCAATCCTTCCACACCCAAGGGCTGCAAGAACCGCCGCACAACCCGCTCGTAAGACCTTCGAAATTCGTGAGGTGTCGTCAGAACATGGCGAGACTCTGAGAGTGACTCGCTTAGTCGAAGAGACCGAAGCCCATGTCGTCGTCGGACTCCTCCTTCTCTGTACAACATCTGTCAGTGATTGTTCTTGAAAATGAAACGTGCTAGCACGAAACGGCAGGATGAACGTACCCTCCTCCTTCTCCTCCTTCTTGGCGTCCTCGGCGGCACCACCAGCGGCAGCACCACCAGCGGCGGGGGCAGCGCCACCAGCACCGCCGGAGGGGACGGAAGCGAGCTTCTCAGAGCCGGAAGCGATCAGCTAGAGACAGTGTCAGCGAGTGGTCATGTGAATCAGTGCGCAAGGCTTGGAAGTCGAACCTCGTTGATGTCCTTGCCCTCGAGCTCAGACAGGAGCTTGTCCAGGCGCTCATCGTCAGCCTCGATACCGACGGCGGACAGGACGCTCTTGATGTCCTTGGCGGAGGGAGACTCGTTGCCGCCGAGTCCGAGCAGGAGGTAAGCTGCGAGGTGCTTCATTTTGAATGTGTGTTTTCTGTGCGCGGACCTCAGCGTTAGCCGATGCAAAATTATTCCCAAGAGCCTCTCAACACAGTTTGCGACGGGCGGAAGAATGCTTTCTCTCGAAACGAGGGGGAGGAGGGGAGCAGACGACCACTCTCAACGCAGTGACGGTGTATTGCGCGGCAGGAGTAAAGGCAACTCACGTTTCTTTGTAAAGGAGGAACACGAGAAATCAATCAATTTAACCGCAAGTTGGGCGGAGACTGAAGCCTTCGAGTTCTGAAGTTGACTTGTTACGGTGTTAAAGAAGAAGATGGGAAAAGTTACAAGTCGCGACAGAAAAGTTCCGGTACGTATTAATTTTCGACCTGTGGGCGCCAAAAATTGTGCCTAGGCGAATCGCAGCTCAGGAAATTAGGGCCGGGGTGTCATTCGGATCAAGCCACCCGAGCGGGCTCCTCTGCGTGTGGCTGGTGATAGCACCGCCACAGATATCACCTCATGTCGGTCACGTGGCCGTTTTTGGCTCAATGGCTTAGGTGCCGTGATTTCATCTGTTTGCCTCCAAACATAATCGAAAAGTGACTGCCTTGGAACGGCTGCCTCCTTTCTGTTTGTCCTTTGCGGCGGATTCAGGCCTCCCAGCCTCCTTCTCTGTACTTTCTTGCATCTTCGGTGCACTTGTCGCATTTTTTGTCTTCGTTTTTAGTGCGGATCCTCAACCGCTACCTGCGTTTGCATATCCGCCATCTCAGAGAAGCCACTGGGCACGCCGTTTGCCTCTACGCCTAAGGAGGGGGGTATCGTCGGCGGAATTGCCAACTACTGAACAACTTTCACGATCGCCCCCTCGAACGCGCTGACGGAGTATTTCGTGGATACACCTTTTCTGGTTCTTCCGGGTATACTTGCACTTGCGATAACAAATCCGGACGATACCAGAATCCACGATGCCGGTGAGTAGCCCAGAGGCGTTGGTTCGTCACAAACTTTCACGCTGACCGGGCCGCGTAGATCGGAGATCTTCTCGCTCAAATCAGCGGCGGCGCATCAGAGCCTGCATCTCTTGCTAGCACGCAACGGCCTGTGGTAGTGCCCAAGAGAAAGGCGGACGATGACCTGCGTAACGATATATCGAAAACGCCCCGTCGTCTAACTCCGCCATTTCGGACAAGCCAGCCATCTCAGTCACTGCAAAGGCCATCAAACACGCCCAGGCCGACAAATGAGGCTTCCATCAAGCGTGATGCGCAACCGTCAAAGCCCGGCGAGGGTGGTGCTAGAGCCGTGAAGCCCATGACTGCACCCAGCCGACCATCATCCGCACCACCCAACGGCTCGTCGATCTCCAAGCCTGCCGCTGCCCCCGCTCGACCGACCCCCGCCGCAACCAGCAACGCTGCTGCATCGAAAGTCCCTCCCAAAAAGGGGTCGTTTGCTGAAATTTTGGCCCGAGGACAACGTGCCCAGGCTGTCATGGGTCAAGTTGGCAAGATTCAGCACAAAAAGGTTGGAAAGGCGGACAAGGCACCGGTGAAGAAGGACCCGAAAGAGAAGAAAGACGCCAGACCAGGGCCTCCAGCAGCCTCAAAGCCCCAGGGGTATGCAGGATCTGCGCGGGCTGGGACACGTCCTGGTCCAAATGGGCATAGTCTGGCCAAACCTAATCGTAACGGCAGTACACAAACCGCGGGCGCAGGCAAGTTTTCTGCAAAAGCCGACGAAGAGCCAAAGAAAATCAGGAAGGCAGCAGCAGCAACCACAGGCTATGCCGGCACTGCCCGAGCGAGAGCTGGGACTTCCTCATCAAAGAACAGCGGTAATACTCCTCGTGGTGGTGCTCTCCTTAACGCACCCCCTCCTCGTCCATCGAATTCTAGACGGTCTCGCTACGACGACTATGATGAGGACATGGATGACTTTATTGACTATGACGACGAGGAAGAGGAGGATCAGCCTCGTTATGGATACGCGTCGGATGAATCTTCGGACATGGAGGCAGGACTTGACGAGTTGGACTACGAGGAGCGGAAGGCGGAGCGCATTGCTCGGGACGAAGATATTAAGGAGGACCTTCTGGAGAAGCGACTCAAGGCCGCTAAAGAGGAGCGGAAGAGGCAGGCATTGGAGGCAATGCGTTCCGGCAAGCGTCACTAAACATGCAGAATGCACATGTGCGAAACCTTGGACTCAACGTGGAACATTACCGGAACGGAGGCATGGTGAAGAGGCGTTACAAAGGCTGCATGTTTTGAACTTTCTCATCAGCGGTGGAGTTTTTTCTGTTTTACTTGGCTCATATCCGTTTTGCATGGACTGCGCCCCCTCGTCTTTTCAAGCATGGGTTCGCAGACGGCGTAAGATTTTGGCAGTGTCCCTCAAACACTAGGGTTTCCGGATACATTTCTCTGCAGTTGAAAGAGTGCGAGCGTTGGATGAATGAATATTGCGGAACAAATAGGAAATAAATTCCTGGTAGATAGTCGCATCTGAAACGTCCCTCTGCGAAGCCTTGTGATAAGAGAGCACTTGATGCGTGTTTACTTTACTATAATCTATTCTCTTGCGAAAAGCTTTGGGGGCAGACACCATGCATTCTCTGACCGGCCATCTACCCTTGCCTACACCTATGGACATGTGCATACACATGCGTGCAGAGCGGAAAGCAGGCAATGCTATGTATAGGATCAGCAGTAGGTAAACTGTACAAACATTGGTATAGAATTAAATCAAGCCTGGCATGTACGGTAGGTCATCTTTAAGCCTTGCAAGGAGAATTGCAACACAGCCCATTTGAAAGTGTTATGCACAACTCAGCGGACACCAAGGCGCACTTTCGTCTCCACGGAAGCCTGCTGCAGCCTCTTAAATTCCGGGTTTTTATTTTACTACATCAAAATGAGTGAGCGGTGGACTTATGTCTCGCAAATTCCTGTTGGATTTCTATAGGTGTGCTTTACGCCAAGATATGACCGTTCGGATTTATGATTGCCAACCTCTATGGAAATATATATAGAAAAAATAAGAATAAAATCCTTTTCCATAATTAGTTGAAGTAAGTCTATGGTAGGAAGTGCAGCTGGAAACATAGACCCTGGTTGTTCCATGTCATGTCCTAGTGCTGTGAGAAGAGGAGCTACCTCAGCTTCGTGCAGCAGGCGACGAGGAGAGAAAATGCATGAAAATGGGCCCAGTGCGAGTAGAACAGTTATGGTAAATCATCGCTCTTCGACTGCTTGCCGTTTGAACTTCCATACGGCTTCAGTAGCCAACCCTGGTAATGCTTTACCCCCTGAGTGTTGATGCTATTGGCACTGGGAATGATGGATGGAGGGGGCTGATTGCGGCGGTGAGTTCCCCCTTCTCGCTTGACAGGTAGTGGGGGAAGTGAGGGTGAAGCGGCAGGAAGTAGACTGGTGGTAAGGGCAGATTTGGGCTTGCTGACAGGTGATTCGTCGGTCTTGATTTGTACTGGCTCTTCATCTTTGGCCTCTGGAGCAGGCGCCGCTGGCATAAGGCCCTTTGCCCTCAAGTACTGGATGGATTGGAGCACCGTAAGGTCTTCTTGTTCCTTGTCGTTTAAAATCAGGCGTTGCTGGATGGTGAGGCGACCATTATTTGCTTCACGTTCCTTGATGGCTGCCTCCCGTACTTCGGGGTCATGAACAAAACGACACTTGCCCTTTTTGCCGCATGTACCTCCCGTAGAGTAGTATTTGCAGTGTCGAGAGATGTCGGCCTTCTTGTCCGGTTGGGCTGGAGGCTGTGGTCCCTGGGGACGAGAAGACATGACTTCGGGCTTCTCATCGTCCGAGGAATCTGTAGGAGAGACTTCTCGCATTTCGTCTCCTTCATCCCCTTGCTCACGTTTTCGCTTGATGGAAACCTCGACCTTGGCCAGTTGTCGCCTGAGCTGCTTGGCTTGCTTCTCAAGCAACTCAGTCTCGGTTTCTTTGCTCTGTGCCAACTCGGCAGCCTTTCTGGCATCAACCCGGGCTTTGGTGGGAAAATTCTTGCGTCGCTCCGCTAAGAAGGCAGCAATATCCTTGACACTAGAAGGGTCATTTTGTGAGTTTCATCTCTAGCAACGGGGTCGTTCAACATACGCAAGAGATTCTTGGCCAATCATTTCACTGAGAACTTTCTCCTCGCCCTCGTCATCCTCGGTGTCTGAATCCATTGCCGGTGTCAAGCCCAGGGTGTTCACTTTGCGCTTCTTCTTCTTGGCAGCCGAAGGAGGCTCGTGCTTATTCTGTTTCTCTTGCTTGTCGTTCTTTTGATGATTGTTGGCGTTGTTGTTAGTGCCATGATTATGATTACCATGCTTGTGTTGACGAGACCTATCACCAGTATGGTGGCCACCTCGACCACGCACATTGCCGTCTCGATGGCTCCCTCCACGACCACGACGAGGTTGCTGCACATAGTAGGAATCTTGATGAGCAGGACCCGGTGGAGGTGGTGGGCCAGGGTACGTGTAAGGTGGAGGAAGATGATGTGATGCCGCATCAGGAGTGTATGGAGAGCCATAAGCACCATTAGCTACTGGCGGCGATGCTTGATGTTCGTACCCATGGCGCGCTGACGACCCCTTGGCGCCGCCTCGGTCGCCGTAGGATCCACGATGCCTTCCAGCACCGTAGGATGCGTTATGGGTAGGCCCTTGGCCATCCCAGTGGGTTGTATTTTGATGCGGCAGAGGCTGGTAGGTATGCGCATATTGTGGCGGTGGACCATAAGGGGGAGCGGCGGTGGGATATTGGGTTGGCGGGTATGGTTGTGAAGGGTAACTTGGATGATAACCCGACGACGCTATGGGCACTGAACCATGAGCGTGCGGATGGGGTGGCGGCGCGTGAGCATGATCAGGACTCCAGTGGGGTTGAGCAGGTGGATAACTGCTTGGAGGATGAACGCCTCCGTACGAACCTGTGGCGTGCTGGGGATAGGCCTGGGCTGCGTATTCATAGTTGGGCTGGGCCGGGGCACCGCGGTAGTCCCCGCGATGGTTGTTGTGATGTCCCCCGCGTCCACGGCCGCCAGATGTGCCGCGGTGATTGGAGCCTCCTCCGCCGCGGCCTTGATAGGAGGCATTTGGGCGGCCATGACTGGGCTGGCTGGCTGCCGCCTGTGGAGGCGGCGGAGGTGGAGGACCATAGCCATATGCTGGCATGACTGTGAAGCAGAGAGCGACGCCTAGGCAAGCCGTAGAGAACGAATGAACGAGGGCAAGTAATTCAGTAACGACAGTCTGTGAAACAAATGTTCTCTTGGGGTATCAGCGACAAGAAGATGGTGAAGCAATCAATCAAGATGAAACGGTGAGTCTGAACGAGCCGGAACTACCAGCTTGGCTCAAGAGAGCTGAGAATGCAGCAACGAGCGGAGACGAAATCGAAATGTATCACACGACTAGAAGAGTCGGCATTGATCAGTGCAAGAAATAGATGAGGTTGACAGGAGTTGACGTGGGAGGTTGACCAGCTATAAATGAAGGGTCCTCTCCCAATGTAAGGTAGGCGAGAAGCTCCAGAACATTTAAAGAAGCCGCCGAAGTTTTTTTGGGCCCAAGGCGCGGGGGACCTTGGGCGCTACCTTGAGGTAAGGTAAGGTACCTTATCGATGCCTGCTACCCTATCACGGCAGGCGGTGAATGCACGACCGGTCGGACGCTCGGCAGCTCGCGCCACAATGGGCTTAGTGCGCCTTGTTTTCTGCCGCTTCCAGTCAATCTTTTTCGTGGACTGCGTTTGCCCGGGAACGACTCACTCAAGCCCGTGTCTGAAAGCAAGCGAGCGTGCTTCGTGTTAGCTGAACCACGGCAAATGTCTTGAACTCGGACCTGTGCGACCACTGGCTTGCCGACCCCCCCCCCCCCCCCCC
>PXOD01000184.1:0-60788 GCA_003012165.1 Paramyrothecium roridum
GGGGTCAGCCTCGGGCCACACGACCTGATCAAGGGCGCGGCGCTATTTTCCACCTTGCAGGCTCGGCGGGACGCGCCAAAGCAGAAGGAGGTTTGGTTTTCTTGTTGGAAGGGGTTCGCTCCCCGGACCAGCAGGTGGGTCGCATGCTAGTGGCAGATTAAATGGTTCGTTCAGACCTGGAACTTATCAGATCATCAGATAATCGCTCGTGTCCACGTCTCCACCTCCACCGCAAGGCAAGCTCCTGCATGGCCCGTTGGCGCCGAGGCCCCCCTCCAAGGGCTAGCTGTTTTAAGAGTCTCTTGGCGTAACCGAGTTGCTGAGCTGAGAATGGAAAGTGAAGATTTTTTTTTTTTCTCTCTCTCTCTCCCTCTCGTGTTCTCGCCAGGGGGCCGGCCTGAAGCAATTGACTCATCGCAGGTTGCTAAGAACGCCGAGCCTCGCTCGTCCGTGCCCGTCTCCGATCATCGCAGCGCACATCGCGTGACGTGAAAGCTTCACTTATACCCGAGGCCGTGGTCGTGCTCCAATTATTTTGCGCACCAAAAAGGCGAAGGATCAGCAGAGGGGTTTCCTTGTGGGTTGCCCTGGCGTCACATCTTATCAGATTGATCTAATCTGATCTTCTGTTGTGCCTCGATAGTTTCATGAGGCAATCACCAACTCTTTCGCATCCCCCAGACTAGGTGCCCTGCGAGAGTCTTACCGGCAACATGTTGGAAAAGTTCCTCTTGTATCTCAAGGTTGCTTCTTACAGCATTGCCGTCATAGTTACCGAGATCCTCCGCAACCTTCGCGCCGCGCGCGTCCGCCGCCAAGCTCTTTGGTTTGGCTCTTCCACCGGCGAGGACAGAAGTCGCAATATTGTCATCGTCGGTGGTTCTTTCGCCGGCCACCATGTCGCCAAGCTCGTGGCCACCGGCCTCTCCCCGCACAGCCCCTACCGCGTCGTTGTCATCGAGCCCAACAGCCACTTCAACTTCACCTGGGTCTTCCCGCGGTTCTGCGTGGTCAAGGGTCACGAGCACAAGGCGTTTGTGCCTTACGGAGGCAACTTGGCCGGCGCGCCCGAGGGTGCCGTCCGCTGGGTGCGCGACCGCGTGGCCGAGGTGAGCAAGGAAGACGTGACGCTGCAAGACAGTGGAGAGAAGATCCCATACGACTTTCTTGTCATTGCGACCGGCTCCGGTGTCAAAGAGGGCCTACCGTCACGCGTCAAGTCCACAGAGAAGTGGGAAGCCATGAAAGAGCTGCAGGCGATGCAACAACGCATCGAAGCCGCCAGCGAGATTGTGGTCGTCGGAGGTGGAGCTGCTGGTGTCGAGGTTGCGACGGATGCCCAATCTTTATACCCGCACAAGCATGTGACGTTGATTCACTCGAGGGCAGCCCTAATGCATCGCTTCGGCAAGGGGCTGCAGGATGCAGCTCTACAAGCTATGCAGAAGCTTGGAGGAGATGTGATTCTGAACGAAAGAGTCGTGGCGGAGGATGCCGCAGCAGGAACGGTAACACTGCAATCTGGCAGGGTCATTAAATGCGACCTCTTTGTGAGTTTCCTTTCAGTGAAAAGCATGAAAGTGGATGCTGTGCAGGACAGGACTGACTTACACACCCTCTAGATCAACTGCACGGGCCAGAAGCCTTCCTCCGAAATCGTAGCCGCGCTCTCGCCAGGGTCAATCGCACAGTCCGGCCACATCAAGATCAAGCCCAACCTACGCATAGCCGACGACTCCCTCCCCAACGTGTACGTGTGCGGCGAAGTTGCCGACACCAAGACTCCGAACCCGAACTCACGCTCCGCTATGCGACAAGCGAGCATTGTCGCCGACAACTTGCTCCTCGAGGTGCGCGGCAAGGCGCCCAAGTACAAATACAAGAACCGATGGGCGGACGGAGTTATCCTGTTGACGTTGGGGCTGGTAGGTCATGCGCAGTGGCATTGAATACGTCCAGCCGAGCTAATTTGTGCTAGCACGAGGCCAAGACACACCTGGGCGATGGCAAGTCGGAGCTGCTCTTCGACACCAAAGAGGAGGACGAGGCTCTCATGTCGGCCCGATGCTGGATAGCGAATGGGGAGAAGCCATATGAAGACCCATATATGGAGGGTCGGACGGATATCGAGCCAGTTACTGAGCGCGTGCAAAAGGAGGACGTGTAAGGTGTTGCAGGAGGAACATATCCGACAGGTGGTGTTCAACCATTATCCCCTCCCTATAGATGATATCCCAGACCACGAAGCAGCATCGGTCCTATCCAGCCTTTATAATTGCATAGACATTCTCACCTCAATTGACCAAGACAAGCATTCTGCGAAATTATTCACATCTTTGAAGTTTGGAAGTGTACGGAAACATTGGAGCTGGACTCTTTTGCTGACGCTCATCCTGACTGCAGAAAAGTCCAATTCGAAAGACACTCGACCCAACTAGACTCAAAGGCAGAGAATGCCGGATTGCGACAGACACCAAAGAACTCCAAGCAGTAGCCTCCTAGCACATGTAAAAATAGCTCGACAGAGGCAGGCGGCTACGGCTGAGCCGAGTAAAGTGGCTTCAGATTTGTCGATTGGCATAGTCGATGCAAAACCCGACATCATGATGTCCCTCAGAGCCATCGGTCCAGCTCAATTCCGTGGCACCCGAGATTCAGATTAATGCCACATTCGGATAGCCCTCCCGATGGCCACCAAGTTTTTGTGTCCAGGTTTTTGTTCCCTCGAGAAGAAGCTGCACAGCAGATCATGCTGACAAAATGCTGCAGTTTCGACAGTTACTACGCCGCAGCATTTACCCGGGCGCGTGGTACGCATGTTAATGAGGATGTTGCTCGCGAAAAGGAGCTTTCTTAGATAACCCCCACAGCTTCTCATAACACCAACTCATCTTCCATCGTACTAAACAAACAGCACCTGGATCAGCTGCAACAAGGCCAACCACGTGGGAGTTTGGCACCCTTGGTGTGCTGACCATGCATCAGACATTCCTCACGGGGTTTTACAAAAGCAAGCAAAACCCCAGAAACCCCTCCCTGGCACGGCAGTGATGCTGCAAAACTAGCCCCGGATATGCGTCCCGAAAATACCACGCTGTGCCTCACGTAGTGCTGTGCCGCAGCCCCCAAAGCTGGGGTAGGCCCCTCTCACAAGGGTCTCAATGGGGGGATGTGTTTTCTCCACGGAGGCTTTTCGCCGACAATTGGGCCACTGTGCCGCACCTCGTCATCCAATTGGACTTTTGCCAGCGAAGGATTGAGGAGCTATCGAATGCTCCACGACGCGACCCTTGACAAAGAACCGAGAGCTTCAGAGTCTGTGATGCCATGGGCTCATCACGGTCCGGCGCGGCCGTCGTCGAAATGCACATAAGAGCCGAGTCCCCCAGCTGAAGCCTTGGACATCACACCAGACACAAGAGCATCCCGCAACCCGAGAACATGTTCCAGTCAGTGCTCGGCCTCTTCGTGGCCGTCCTCACGGCGCTGCCTGTCACCGTCGGCAAGCAGCCGCCCACGGCCAAGACGCTCAACGGAACCTACGTCGGCCGTCACATCCCCGAATTCGGCCAGGGCGTCTTCCTCGGCGTGCGCTTCGCCAATGCCCCGCGGCTGGATAACCCCCAGCCCCTCAACGAGACCTGGGAGGGGACGCGCTCCGCCGAGCACAACGGCCACGCCTGCTGGGTGCCCTGGCTGGACCCGGCGTATGGCCTCCCCGTGGCCCCCCTCTACGAGAGGGCCAACGTGACCGTTGACGAGGACTGCTTGAACCTCAACATCCTGCGCCCCGCCGGCTACGAGGGCAAGAAGCTGCCGGTCGTCGTGTACATCTACGGAGGCGGCTGGATCGGCGGCTTCGGCGCCGAGCAGAACACCAACACTTCGTACATGCTCCAATCGAGCGTGGCGAGGAACGCCCCGTACATCGTCGTCAACATCAACTACAGGGTTGGCTTCCTTGGCTTCCCCGGAGGCTACCAAGCCTGGTCGGCCGGCATCACGAACCTGGGCCTCAAGGACCAGCGCATCGCGCTGCGCTGGGTGCACGAGAACATTGCCGCCTTCGGGGGCGACCCCGGCAAGGTGACGCTCTGGGGCCAGTCCGCAGGCTCCATGTCGGTTGCGCACCAGGTCCTCGCCTACCGGGGCGAAGGGGCCGACAAGCTCTTCCGAGGCGGCATCATGGTCAGCGGCACCCCGTACTTTACAAATACGCTGTACCCGAACAGCCCGGGCAGCTTGGCCTTGTACAACGAGACGCTGTACAGAACCAACTGCACCGACGCCGAGAACATTCTCGACTGTCTGCGCAAGGCGCCGGTGGAGGCCGTGGCCGCGGCCGGCGTGACGGCCCCCGCGCTCGCCATCTGGCCCATGATCGACGGCGACTTCATCTCCGAGCCGCCCACGACGCAGCTGCAGAACGGCCGCTTCAGCCGCAAGATCAAGCTCATCATTGGCGCCAACAGCGACGAGGGCCTCGCCGCCGCTGGCGGGTTCGCGGCGGCCGCCGAGACGGACGCAGACGTCGCAAACGGGCTGAGGCGAGCCTTTCCCGGCGCCCGCCAGTCCGTGATCGACCAGGTGCTGGAGGCCTACCCCGTCGACGGCCCGAGCCCGCCGTACGCCCTGCCGCCGGACTTCCCCTTCTGCGAGGCAATGCGCAAAGCAGACTTGCCGTGCACAGCGCAGTATCGGCGCATGGCGGCCATCCTGGGCGACCTTGTGCAGGCTGGCGCCCGGCGCAACTTTGCCGAGCAGTGGACCGCGAAAGGCGGCACTGCCTACTCTTACAGGTATGCGCCAACTCATCTGGATGGTTGTGGATGTGGACACTAACACGAGGGTCTACAGGTTCGACACGGATCCCACCGCTCTGCCCATCCAGCCCCTCACAGAAAACAAGCTCGCGCCCGGCTTCTCCACGCACTCTGCTGAGATTGCGTACTTCTTCGAGCTCCCTTCCGATTACGACATGCTCAAGTACAACCCAACCATTGTCAACGTGAGCTCGCACCGCGACCTGGCGAGAGGCATAACAGCCGGGCTGGGCTCCTTCATTGTGGCCGGAGACCCCAACAGGTTCAAAGGTAAGCCTCTCCCACTGGGAGAAAAAAATCCAAAAACCTGTCTCACAATGTTTTAGTGCCGTACTTCCCCAAGTGGCCCGCGTACTCGCTCGACAAGCCCGTCAACATGGTGTACAACGCGACCGAGGCGGACAACAAGCTCAACGTCCACATCGAGGCGGACACTTGGCGCCAGAAGGGCATGAGCCTCTGGTCGCGTTACCCCTTTGAGCTGCAGTACCTGAGTCCCTTCCGACCTTGAATGGATACCGTTCGCTTCGTTGGGCGACCCTCTGCCGGTCTTGCATCCGCAGGAACCGAGGATACCAGTAAGGAATACTTAATCATCAATAATTAATGTTACAATTTGATACAAAACTACCTTGCCCCTACTAGAATGTTGTCTGAAGCTTAGGGTAGTCGTTTGCGCGAGCTTGTAGATCGGCAAAGATGGAGGCAGAATCGTCGCCGGGTAGGTCTTTCATCCGCTTCAGATCCTCCTCTTCAAGGTCCTCGAGCACTTCCATGGGTTCCTTTGCGTCAGCCTTCTGGTCTTCCTTCTGAGGTTCCACCGCTTTGTCAATGCCGCTTGATTCGCCGATCAGCAAGATCTGGGCATTGACGTAGTCCAAATGCGAAGGCTTGGTGCTCATCCAGCGAAGGTCTCGGAACTCTTCCATCACGCTGGTCAATCATTAGTCTGGTTCATCACATGATTGATGGGACGCTAGTTGCTCGAAACCTACTCTTCGGAAAACTCAGGACCCTGCGGTAGATTGGCGTTGGCCGGACCGGGAAACTTTGGATTCTTGGTCGAGAGAATGAAGCTGCCCTTCTCCTTCAGACCCAATTCGCCTTGCACCGTTTCCGGTTTTTCTGGCAGCGTAAGCATGTACGCAAAGTGGCTCTCGCGGCCCGTCGACGTGATTGCATATACGCCCTCGCCAACAGGGCGCGCAGCAGGCGCGTGCCGCGACCCCGCCGTCTTCGTTTCGTAGTCCGAGCTGGCCATGAAGTCGTTCTTGATCTCGTCAAAAGAGACGCCCGCCTTCTCCACAAACGCCATGAACCGGTCGCGACCGCTGAGCGGGAGGACCTTCTTTGGTATGGCCACCAGGCGCGAGTTGCCCGCGTCGCCGATGGGGCCGTCGCCGAGCTTCGCGTCCTTTTCAATTGGTCGCAGCAGCATGTAAGTGCGCCGGATCTCGTCCACTTCGCTGGGTGTCTCTATGTTCACGCGTCCTCTGATCAAAAAGTACACAATGCCCTTCTCTAGAATATTGGACGGTACGTTTTCTTCTTGGTGTGGCTCGACGGCGCTCTTGTTCTTTCCATTGGCCGGCTTATCTGAATCCGTGGGTTTAGAATCTTCTGTTTTCTTGTCCTCGTTCTCCTCTACAGCATCGTCATCGTCTTGGTTCTGTTCTTGCTCGGCCGCGTCTCCTTTGTCTTCACTCTCATCTTTAGACATGGTCTCTTCGAGTGTTTTCTGTCGCTTGTTTCTAGTTTGCTTTGGTTCGGACGAGTCGTGGGAAGTCTGATGCTTGTTGCCAGCGGAGACGCGCTCCGCGTCGTCGCTCTTCTTCTCAGTTTTGGAGGGAGCCATGGCAAAGATCTTTGCGAATATAACACGTGAATGATGCAATACGTGTCGTACTTTGATTCAGGTTGAAATAAGGTGAAAGGGCATGAAACTTAGAATTGTATTCAGAAATGTAAATTTGGGTCACTCACCGAGGTGATGTAAACAGTCACCGTGATGTCATAGACAAGTGTGGCGCGAGCTGCCACAGTCTGAGGCTAGTGATGTCAACTATATCACCAACATTAGGTTGCGTGAAGAAAACTGAGTCTTGGGTTCAAGTCCATCAGAAGTTTGAGCATGTTGGAAACTCCCACCTTCGCTTGTTACATCTCAATCAATCTTCAAAGCGATAGTATTTTCCCAGTCCAAGTGCAGATCGTCAAATCAATGGCATGGGGAACTGGCTTGGGCTAATGCGTCCTCCAGGTCATTACCAGATCCATGATGGACATGTGAGGTCTTCACGACAAGAGAACCAGGTGATGCGCGTGATGCGCGTGTCTCTCGATGCAAGAGCTTTGTTAGATATCGCGTCTTCAGAATATGCATCGCACAATTGCGCAATTGTTAGATCAATCCCATCATTTTTCATCCGTTCGGATCGACGATCTGAACTGCTTCAAGAAATCCATCGTGGTAAGGCGCTGCACAAGTGTAGCGCTGGCTGGCAGCAGGGTTATTCACTCCATATTCCGGCACAAGAGATTGTTCCAAACGAGAGCTTTTTCCTCCATTGTGGATCTCAAGGAGCACGAGGAAATCCAAAACTTAATGGAATATTGACCAATGATATTTAGGGAATGTTCACTGCCAGGGAATGGAATGAGAAGGGAGGCGTGTTGTAAATCGGTGTTGCACACCTTCTTGGCCGAGGCGGAGCTCCTGGCGCTCATCGTGTGGCGTTGCGAGACAAGCCAGCCCTACAATGGGCGTTCTAGGAACGCTGTCGAGTTCCAGTTGGTTGTCTCTCCACGTGGCTATACACGGCTGTGGCCAATACCATATTTATTTGCAGGGAGCGGTCGGCGTCGTCAAATATAGCATCAAGTCACCAAGTCGCCCTACGGCCTTTCATGCGCCCAGTCAAAATCCCATGACAGGAAATCCGCAGCTCCAGGTAGAACGAAGCGTCACAGTAGGAAACTATTACTTGTGCCCATTTCGACATGTCTGCATACATCAGGTTGCCTTTACCGCGTAATTGATGAAGAACATGGGGAGCCCTGATCACGGAATTGAACCCGAGACTGAGACACAGAGGGTGAATCAAGGGCCAAGACAAGATCTCTCGAGGGAAACATAATGTGGCTGCCGCTGTCATCGAGTTCTGCACGTCATCTTCGGCTTTCTTAGGCGGTCGGATCTCCGAGTCTGCTGGCTTGATAGTCGTTACTCATCTTTTCATCTCTTTACAGTATTTCTTACGGCTTTTCTTGGAGTACGCGACACGAATTTATGACCATCTTGCGACGGTGAGCTCGAGTACTGTGAGAGTCTGTGTTGTTGCGTGATCATGGCCAAAAGCGAAGCACCATGCTTCTTTCACCTTGAGAACTCTTTTGGTCCGGTCGTGGCCGGTGAATGCCTGGGAGGATTCGACTTTACTCTGCTTTTCGAAGAAGGCATCTTGATTCTCTTACCATTGGCAGGAGCCGGTTAGTTACCATGCCCAGAGAGGGGATTCCTTGTTTGCTGACATGCCTAGCTTCCTGGGGCACATATAGACTTGCCCGTTTACGACGAGAGGCAACTAAGTTGCGCTCATCACGGGCACTTACATCGAAGATAGTAAGCTCGAGCCCCTTGCTTCCTTCTCGTGTCGAGTTTGAGCACTAACAAAAATATTAGGTGCTGTTCGCAGGTTACTGGATTTTGCAGATCAGCATCCTTGCAGCCTGGGTTTCTACAAAGGCCCCCAGAACAAGACTCACCACAGCAACTCTGGCCTTAACGATAGTCGGGTATAGTCTGCTCTCGGTAGTGTCTTATTTGGAGCATGTCAGGTCTTTTCGCCCTTCAACATCGCTATGTGTTTACTTGGGACTTTCGATTCTTCTGGACCTCCCGCGTATTCGGACGTTATTTGCTTTACTTCCGGAGCATGCGGTCCCTCGGCTGCTGTTAGCCAGTCTGTGCATCAAGGTCCTCTTGTTTCTCTGCGAGCTTACCGAAAAACGCCGCTTGCTACTCCAGCAGTGGCGAGGTTTGCCGTCCGAAACAACAAGTGGGGTGATGAATAGGTCTCTTTTCATCTGGCTGAACGAGAATCTTATTGCTGGCTTTCGCACTCTTCTGACTGTAAACCTTCTGACGCCGATTGATGAAGAAATTCTCGCGGCATCAGAGCCGACGGCTCTGAAAAAAAGATGGCAAAGAGGTAGGGTTGGACGTTGAACCTGCTTCCTGCGTTGTGGCTAACATGTTGCCAGCTGACAAGACCAAGAAGCATGCACTACTTCGGACATTTCTGTGGCACTACAAGTGGGCTTTCTTGGCTGGTGTTATACCGCGGCTGGCTCAAACTGGTTTCCTTTTTTCGCAACCTTTCCTCATTCCCCGGGTCTTGGATTTTGTTAAAGAGCCAGAGGGCCCAAATTCGAAGGCAACGGCGTACGGGTTGATTGGCGCGTATGCAATTGTGTACATAGGTGTGGCGGTATGTCGAATCCGCCTGTCGCAAGAATCAGCTGACAAGCCTTTGTTTTGATTTAGGTCTCGTTCGCCGTGTATCAACATAAAGTTTACCGTCTGCTCACCCTATTCCGGGGCAGCCTGGTCGCGCTTATATTCGACAAGACGCTCCATATTGAGTCGTCTCTTCTTTCTGAAGCAGAGGCAGTGACTTTAATGAGCGCTGATATCGATCGCATTGGCGTCAGCCTTCCCGTGATTCATGAGATTTACGCCAGTTTGATCGAAACGGCGTTGTGCCTCTTTCTCCTGTATAGACTGCTGAAAGTCGCCCTGGCAGGCTCAATTCTCTGGACTGTTGGTAAGTCATCGCTGGGCTCGATTGTTCCCCAAAAATCTCTGACCATTGCTAGTCTGCCTCATCCTTGGGCTACCCGTTGCAACACTCTCAGGTAATGCACAAGGCCCATGGCTGGAAGCTATTCGTGAACGATTAACCGCCACGGCCAAATCATTGAGCTCCATGAAAGCAGTCAAGCTGACAGGCTTGACCAATATTGTTTCCTCCACAGTCGCGGAGCTCCGAAGACTGGAGATTCTGGTAGCCCGGCGCTATCGTATCTTGAATATCTGCTTGTTTGTAATCTGTAAGACTTTTGGATCTTCAGTCGTATGTCACGCATGCTGAACTTCGCTTCTAGACTTTGCCTCTTCTTCCCTTACCCCGGTCTGGGGTTTCGGTGTCTATGTTATCCTCGCAAAAGCGCGCAATACGGGAACCTTGACAGAAGGACTTGTTTTCTCCGCGTTGAGCCTCTTCAGGCTACTGGACCAACCACTTGTACATGCTCTATATGGCTTCCAGCACATCAGGACTATGATTACTTCTTTCAACCGTATTCAAACTTATTTGGTGGCTCAAGAACGAGAGAGCCTTTCAGCAGCGGAAACAAAGAGACTTCGTTCAGACACGGGCCTCTCGAACGACCAAGCCAGCGATGAAGTAACACTCAATGACTTTTCGGATTCTGATTGGACAGACCGTAGGTATGTGGCAACAATGAAAGACGCAGCAATTGGTTACACTTCGCAAGGGGGCCTTGTTCTGAGGAAATTGAACCTGACCATTGCGCGCGGTCAGACCACTGTCATTTTCGGTCCAGTTGGGTCTGGAAAGACAAGTCTCCTCAAGTTGCTGCTTGGTGAAGTACCCATCGAACTGGGTGTGGTAAACAGGGATTTTTCAAACGCGGCATTTTGCCCGCAAACACCATGGCTTATCCGAGGCACCATCCGAACAAACGTTGTTGGCATAGCTGAGTGGGATAAGGAATGGTACGATACGGTTCTCCAAGCGTGTGCGCTCTCGGCGGAAGTTGAGCTTCTGGAGATTCAGGATGGTCCGCCTCGAGGTCCAGGCGGGTCGCGCCTTAGTGGCGGACAGCAGATGCGTGTTGTGAGTCTGCAGTCGTGCGCAAGGCGTAACTGAGCTAACATCATGCAGTCATTAGCGCGTGCGATCTACTCGAGACAACCGATTATGATATTTGATGACGTGTTTACTGGACTCGACCGAGCAACCGAGCGGCATGTCCTCGATGCTGTCTTTGGCCCCAGTGGTCTTCTGAAAAAACTAAACACAACGGCAATTTTGGCAACGACTTCAGGTAAGTTCAACTCTAGGCGTGTACAATTTTAGAGCTGATGATCATCCACAGCGAATCACTTGAGCTTCGCCGAGAACATTATCACGATCGACGAAAAGGGCTTCGTTGAGCAACGCGAAGCAACCGAAGAAATCGCCATCGATCCCGAGAAGCCTGCAGTAACCGCTGAAAAGAGCTATGGCCAGTGCAAAGAACCAGTCGATCCAATTGTCAATCTCCAACAGAGCTTCAAAGAGGACTTTGTGACTCAACTCGACGTTCTCGAGGACCCCAAACCCGATACGAGTCGTCGCGCGGGCGACTTTACAATCTACACGTACTTTGCGAAGATCGCGGGCTGGCCATTCGTCTGCATCTACCTCACAGCCTGCGCCATTTATATCTTTGGCCTCACCTTCCCATGTACGTCTTTCAAAGAACCAATCCGTGGGATTTGACTGACTTGTGTAGCCGTGTGGCTGCAATGGTGGGTTAAAGCAAACGAAACCCATCCAAATGAACGCATCGGATACTGGCTGGGCGTATACGGCGGCCTGGCTGGCTTGGCCATAGTCGGCTCCGGCATAGCAGAAAGGTGTTTATCCTCCTTCTTGGTGTACAACGCAGTGATTGACAACCGACAGCGTGTACAACCTGGGTATCATTCCCAAGGCTTCAAAACGTTTCCACGAACTGCTTTTAACAACGACGATGCGGTAAGGCTAACTTCCCAAGCCTGGCATTGGAGCTGAGTCTGACACTATACGATAGAGCCCCAGCAGCCTTTTTTGCCGCAACCGACCCCGGATCTATACTAACTAGGTTCGCGCTGTGTTTGGATTTCAATTGGTAAATACTAATGAAGCAACAGATTCAGCCAAGACCTTCAGCTCATTGACAACGATTTACCACTCGCTCTCGGCCGCGCGACTTTTCAGTTTCTGTTCACTATCGCCTCCTCGGTCCTCGTTTTCATGGCCTCTGGGTACGTCGCGGCTGCCATCCCGCTATGCATCGCCGTACTTCTGATGATACAATTCTACTACCTTCGAACCTCAAGACAACTTCGCCTTCTCGACATTGAGGCCAAAGCGCCACTGTTTGCTTTGTTCCTGGAGACAATCAGTGGCATCACGTCAATACGTGCGTATAGCTGGTCACGGGGTTTTGAGCAGCGAAATCTCAATGCTCTTAATGTTTCGCAGAAGCCTTACTATTTGCTGTGGTGCTGCCAGAGGTGGCTAACTCTGGTACTGGATCTCTTCAACGCCGGAATTGCCATTCTGATTGTCTCCGTTGCTGTAACCACTCGAAATGGGTCCACGCAGTATCTTGGTGTTGCACTCTTCAACATTGTCACCTTCGGAGCAACACTTCAGGCGCTGATTAACCAATGGACACTTGTTGAAACCGCTCTCGGCGCTATTAGCAGGATCCGTTCATACGTTGCAGAGGTTAAAGATGAGAATTTACCGGCCGAGGATGGTCCCATACCACAGGACTGGCCTGAGCAAGGCCATGTTGAGTTTCAAAATGTCTCCGCATCCTATGACCAATGTCCCAAGCCTGTTCTTCACAAGCTCAACTTCGCAGTCAAGTCGGGTGAAAAGGTGGCAATCTGTGGCCGCACAGGAAGGTAAGCATTCTATTTTGGCCACAAAGATGAAGAAGCGGTAATCTTACCAGAGTCCAGTGGCAAATCCTCCCTTATTGCAACGCTTCTTCGCAACATAGAACTCGACGCTGGAGCTGTGCTTGTTGACGACATTGACCTCACCACTCTGTCCCGTGACGAAATCCGCACACGAATCAACACCCTGCCTCAAACCCCGCTCCTACTCCATGGAAGCGTCCGAAAGAACATCGATCCTCATGGCGTGTCGAGCGATGAGCATATCATCGACGTATTGCACTCAGTGTCCATGTGGGAGTTTCTCGAATCCCGAGGCGGGTTAAGCGGAGACATGAGACAAGACGAGTTATCAACTGGGCAGAAGCAGCTTATTTGCCTAGCTCGCGCAGTCATCCACCAAGGCAGCATCCTCATCATGGATGAGGCAACGAGTAGCGTCGACGCAGATACTGATGCCTTGATGCAGCGGGTTATTCGCAAAAACTTCAAGAACGCCACGGTCATAGCAGTTGTGCACAAGCTTCAGACGATTTTGGACTATGATCAAGTCATCGTCCTAGATCACGGCCAGATTGTCGAGCGTGGTAAGCCTAGCGAGCTGCTTGATCAAACTTCGTCCAGGTTCCGCATCCTTTACGATAGCATGGGGTCCGTGGATGTTGAGTCGGATGAATCGGAGACTCCATGAAATAGTATTCACTTCTGAGACTTCATCAAGCTTTCATGGATAGATAGTTGCGAATGGCTCATGGAAGCAGACTGTGAGGCCTGCAGAGTTCAGGGTTTACTGGCCTTTCGTCCGGGACAAATGTAAAAAAATCTTAGCATGTGTAAATATTTGCGATTGTCAGTTGCTACTCAAATAGTCTTTTCATCAAACTCTTTGCATGTTCTTGCAATGCAACCATACACATTTCCATGTAGATCCCCGTGATCTATCAAAGCTGAAGCAATAAAGTGGGAGGCATGGATCCGTCGTTTCGGGTGATGTCATGTCTGACAGTCGACAGGGGTCTGCAGTCGATGCAATTGTTTGGGAACCGAGTGGCAGCGGGAACGTCTCAAAACAAGCAGCATGATGCGCGCCAAAGTACCAAATTTGTGCTGCTGTGTGATGTCACCCAGGACGATCTTACATGCTCCGGTTGGGATTGTCTATTTTTGGTGCACTGGTCTTTCGGGGGCCGACATGTTAACGATGCTAACACAAGCCAGTTTTCTCTTTTCCTACCGCATATTTCATAGATCTCTCGAAGACAGTTACACCTCCCCTCAAGTTTCTGCTTGAATACCTACCGACGTTCTAAACAATCAAACAACGATAGCAATTATGGCACAATCTGATGAAAGAGCTTACGCCAACGCTACGGCACAGGGGCCGAGGCTGAGCGAGCAAGTAGAGCAGCGCCGGAGACAAGAACTCGACAGATCCAGAGGGGAGCCTGTCTGGTTCTCGCGACGCATCTTGAATGGTCACCTTCTCCATTGGGCACTCTTCACCTACGGCAAGAAATACGAGCTCCGGCTACCATCGAAAGACACGCTCAGATCCGTTGGCTCAAATGCTCCAGCCCTCCAATACGAGGTCAAGATTGCACCGTGGTCAGTAAAGGACGAGATGACGCGTCAAAAACAAGAGAGCCAGCCTCAAGCCCCCCAAGACTACTATATTTGCCAAATTGGTTGGACAAAGCTCGCTGAAAAGCAAATCGAGAAAGCTTGCGCAGACATTCGCGCATCGTTTGTTTTGCCCGTGCTGGGCTTCAAAGACAGCCAGGCCTTCCTCAAGCGCTTTTCCAAACAAATCATTAAGGAGCCCGAGGACTGCGCTTTGGACTACCCTTGGTTCGCAACGAACGTCGAAACATCCTCTCATGAACTTCAACTCGTGCAAGCAGACGAAGACATCATGGCGTATCAGACCTACAAGCAGACAGCGATTTACGAAGCTGCCAGTGCGGCTACTGTCCCATACCAACGAGAAAAGCCGATGGAAACGGCTCCTCAGGGATCAAGTGGAAAGAACTCTGGTGCTGATCAAAATGATTCTCCGGATTGCAGCTGCTGTTTCTGAGGCGTCAATCGAAGTGTTTGGAATTTGAAATTATGTATGGTATGACGACGCTTTGAATTGAAAGCCTTCATTTTCGGTGAAGCCTGAGCTCCTGGACTCAATAACATTGTATTGTTCTATTTGATCACCACGTAACCTCGACGCTCGGCCACGGCTCGTTCCAGTATGCTTGTTTGCTCCGCCTTCTTCAGTTCCTCCTGACTCGGCCCAAGGCCACCTTTGTTATCAAGCACGGAGCAAAATTTGTTCGAGCTCTTCAGATTGAGCAAATTGGACCGGCTTGACGATGTAGCAGTCGTTCAAGAACCAAGCCTTGTCGAGAAGGGCATGTATTCAAGAGATTTGTGGAAAATGAGCAGGACTCGTTCACCCCTGAGGTCTGAGAACGTGGTTGAGGGCAGCTATGATTCTTCTAGTCGCTCTGGCAGTGGCAAATCTCCGTTCTGGGGGAAGCAGTACGTGTGCATAGTACGATTTAGATGTCGGCTTTGCGGACAGGTGGAGCACTAGGCATCAGAAATCAAAAGTCAGTGCACAGCAGAAATCTAAGGTTATCAAAGCGTACCGTCGAATCCATCATTTCACTTGTAAGTTATCTGGTCTTTCCTCGATATTGACTGTCCATACTTGACAACTGGAGCTTCGCTTTCGGTAATAAGCCTCTTACGGTGATCGCTCTGCCATGTGCCATGTTGTGGCCCGTTGTGACTCGCTTCGGAGACCTTCAAGATCATCCAACGTTGGTTGACTGCGTAGAGCTATCTTAATCTGCCATCTTTGGAACTAAGATTGCACGGAGCTCAAGAGCAAAGACGAAGCATCCGCGACAAATCAAAATAATTTTCAACCAGGCGAGGGCTTTGCTCACCTCTGATGTTGAACGTTCGAAACGTACGCTCTCTGCTTGTACGAATATTCTGACCTTATTAGATCATACTGTTTTCAGCCCATTTCAAGCTCAGTGACCATAGAGGCCTTAGCCTGTAACTGCGATTGGCACACTCGGCCCACGTTGGCGTTGAATTTCGTTGAGCTGAAAGCTAAGGACGACAGATGCAGCTCGTAACAGGAGTCTTTGTTCTTCCGTTCCTCATTTTTCCCAAGAGTGATCCAACCACCCTAAAGAGTACGCACTTTCACGGGCCCAAAGGGTAAAGCGCGTACTCTGCAGGGTGGTTGGATCATTCTTGGGTTGGCAATCGGCGACACGCGTGTCGATGACTCGAGGCATAAAACTTGACGATACAGTAGAGCTGTGTGAGAAGGTGGTTAGCAAGAGCTTGATAGAAATGAACCATAGAGGCGCGGCTTTGTCCGATTTCGCGATGGTGATGATGAGCTCTGTGGAAGACGCAAGTGTTACCAAGGTCCTTTGTTTACTGACCACAACGCCGCACACAGGCCACCACAACAAAGAAAACGAAGGCACAAATCCGATTTGACGTTTTCTGGTCCGAAGACTGTTAGATACTTGGCTCGATGGATTTGTCTCCGGAGAAGCTCGAAACATCAAGTCTGAGAACTCTTCTGAACATCGATAGAGGCACGCTGAAAACAGAATCGAGGCAGCAGCAGTGGTTCCTGCGACCGAGTTCAGCACGCACCGCTCAGGCCTTCCCAGCAAGCATCAACTTCAAGCTATTGAAACTCCATTTCAAGAGAAGAAAGCAGAACTTTCCTTTTGATGACTTACCTAACCCTCCAAGCCGAGTGAAGCGTGTTTTCTCACAACACCATCCTTGACGCTCACCCATCACAACACGACAACGCGCAAGCCATTCTCCTTTTTCAAAATAACACTACACGTCAGCTGTCGAGCTGCCCACGGTCTCTTCTTCTTTAAGACAAGGCATAAAGCCTCGCGCTCAATGAAAAAGAGTTTGTAGAAGAAAAGTTTCCAAAAATTGGTTGAGTCGTCCCGAGGACTCCAGCCCATTGCTCCTTCACAAGCAGAAGCCCGGGTCTTTGGACATCCGCAGAGGGTCTTCACCGATCTCTCGGCTAAACTGTGAGGAGCGTCCATTTAGGGTTCGTCTTGGTAAGTTTGGGGTTCTGTTTGGTCTTCTCACATCGATATTCCCCCCTCGATGTGCCTGTTCGTGCTCATGCCACTCGGTTGGCAACCCCCAGATCCCACTTGGGGAAGACTCAGAGAGGTGAGGCGACCCTCCCTTGTTGTCTTCTACCCTGAGAGCAGACAGGTGTTTGGACGGCTTAAAGACCCTCACCTATCCACCAGGTGAAGAAGAAAGGGAAAGGAGAAAGCTGAAAGCTTCGGGGGGCGGGAGAAGTTTATATACCCGTGCCAAATCAGCCAGAGCACGTGCCGTAGCAGTACCTCTTTGGTCTTACTGACGCGCACCTTGCTGATCTGGCAACCATTCCGAGCCCCCCTCTCCACCCTACGCCACCCTCATGCAGGAACATGGCGCTTCTGCCTGGTTCTTTGGGTATCCACGATGCTATTGGCCCAGTCATAGTCTTGATGTAAGGCTGCAGTGAACTTTTTGCTGCTACTCGCAGTGCGTTGTTTGTGACCAAACTCCACTATGGTTTCTAACGCTCCTTGATGATGCCTGTTTTGACTTCCAAGATCTCAGACTGTTCTCCTTCCCATGGAGAGACTCTAAACTGCTAACCCCTGAAGATGGCCTCCTATAAAATGGGATTTCCTATTGACTGCTACCATCGCAACTAAATGGCTGCAATTTTCTTCCACGGATAGGTCATAGCAACGTTGCACGAGAGCTTCACCGGTCCCACATAGTTGAGTTGCCGGCGGCGTTGCTCCGCCCAAGTCTAGGCTCCCTCGCCTATGTGATCACAACACGCGTTCTGGTTGGCCACGAAACTTTTCTCACACGTAACAGCAAAGCACTCCTCCCGTGAGGACGCGTTGACCTGACCAACCAGAGTCCTTGGTGCTCTAAAGCTCACATGACAACCTCCCACGCGTTCTATAATGTTCCAAGCACATTTTCGTGCAACCAGTGCGCGAACTTGAAGTTGCTCCACGGTGTTGCTGAGTGGAAGGTAGGTAGTGTGCAAGATCCAGTGATGTACGGCGAAGGCATCGGGATGCTTGCTTTCACGCCCTCCTCCTACATTCAATGAAAGTATTGGGCTCACGTAGGTATCCAAATGATGCCTCACAAGCCTAACATTACTTTCTAATATTCCATGTCACAATGGCTTCGAGCCAAGGCATTGCATCTCAGCCAGCTAGCACAACCTCCAATGACCTCCTCGCCATAGTGTGCCAGCACTGGCCCTGACCTCTCTCCACGCAACCTCCACCACTAGGCAGCAAACCTATCAACGCAACACACAGTGCTTGATTCACAAGTGACTGACGAGTTCTTCTCGTGCCTAAGCATGTGATACCATTACGAAGATGGATCTTATTGGAGCTCTGGCTCAGCTACCCCGTTACCCCCTCAACCCAATCCACCTTCATCGAAGCGATGGCAACCAGGAAACCTCTCCAAGTTGCCTAGCAACAACTCCCCAGGGATTCATCGCAAAGGAGGCTGGACGGTACTCCTCGCCAGTGTGTAGTGCTACTGGCCAAGCACTGCCTGTGCCCTACTCTTTGGTGTATAAGACGAGAGATGATGGTAGAAAAACACATGCCCTCCACAGCCCAGGTGGCTCGATTACCTAAGTCTTTTCTCTCCTCCTCTGCCTGCCTGACCTACTTAAGCCACCCCAGCCTCCCCCTCCACCGTTTCTCTCTTTCCTCCCTCATCCACATCACATCCTTATTCAACATCTTTATTCAACATATTTATTACAGTATCATTAGCAGCCACAGCTGCAATAGAAGATGAACCACAGCATCATCTTCGTGTTTGTTTCCTCTGCCCTTCGGCTTTCTTTGTTCTTGAGCAAGACTTGCGGGGACGCACCTCTGGGCCTCAAGGCTGGTGGCTGAGCCAGGTAAGCAGGCTTTTGTTTTCTTTGTTCAGATATTCAGCATCCTTAAGCAGCACACACTGTTGGAGTAGCTTTTCTCACACTTTTCGCAGCCATGAGGAGCTCGGAAGCTCTGGATTTGTCACTTTGCCTCTTCGCGGCGTGGAAGGAACCTCCCACGCAATGGTAAGTTATGAGCATTCACCGCGTCCATGTTTATCGCTGATGAATGTGCTTTCTTCAGCTACCATGTGTCTGGCGCTGGCGCTGGACCATGGGCGCACTTGGGAAACCTCCCACGCAATGGTTTGTGCTGCTGCTCCTACGTTAGGTGCCGGTTCACTGCTAACATGTTTCATGCAGCTACCAAGGCTGGCCCTTGGTGAGCTTCCAGAAATAATGGCGATGTGTGGCTCAGCCAGATGAAATGTGAGCAATCTTGCCCAACTGCTGCTTATTCTACTATTTGTGATTTCTTGTCTGAGGTTCTAACCACCTCATCTAGTATGCTACTGTACTTTCGAAAAAAACACGCTCTACAGTCGCGCTGTCTAGTGTTTGCAGCGCCAACCTGCGCTAATCTCGCTCAAGCTTACGATGACGAATTTGCTGGAAGCCCAAGAACGGAAGCCCAACCTACTGGTGTTATTCGTGCAGTTGAAGTCCACTTCCAATAACTATTGCACTGGCGGAGCTGCTTGTAGCCACAGAGTTCTCCAGAGTCACACTCAAGGTTTGTTCTACTTGACCTGAATTCCTCTCCTAAAACTTGGCTGACATCTTAATTAGCCGCAAGCAGTAACTTTCAACTGGTGCACGTTTTGTGCTCCTTTGTTAGGTACAACACCCGCAACAAGTAAGTGCTTGGAACCTCTCAACTCCTACACTCCTCTTCACTCCACCCTTCAGTCTTTTTTTCCTCTCTGTCTTTTTCTTTTCTGTGTTCTAACTTGCTCACAAGGGCCTTCAATCTTCTCTGAAGCTGTCTCTGTTCGCTTGCACCTTCAACTTTGCCGCGAATCAGCTCGCAACCTTCAACCCAGAAGCGTCCATCACAACTACCACCTCCGGTGCCTGGTTTAGGCTCTTTTCACACCCAACAAGTTCTTTGGTAAGACATCTACTCTTTCCTCTCTTTTCTGTTGCTGATATCCTTTTTTCATAAATAGAAACTGAACACTCGCAAGCCCATTCAGCACACGCCAGCCCCCCAAGTCTGTCGCTACTGCTCTGGCCTTTCAGAGAGCTTACAATTTCACTCACATGCTACGCATGTCACTCTCTTTCGGATTACAAACAAGCATATGTTTGACTCCAAACTCATCAGCACACCTCAATGGGCCGCTCATGATACCCACAATCAAAATGTCTTGCGGCTGTCTGCTCAGGCCTTTCCGTCAAGTTCCTCATCGCACGAAACTCCCAACCCTGCTTCTGCCCTACTCTTCCCACAAGCGAGTTGTGAAATTCAACCGCGTCTGTCAAAATTCGAAAAGTTTTCCTCTTCTTCACACCTTTCACTGCAAGCGGCCGGTCCGCCTGTCAGCTGTCACTTCTCAAACCTTTTCAGCATCTGATGAACACTCAACAAGAACAAACCTGAGAATCACTCTCCCCAGTGGTACCTCGTTCTGTGGTCTACCCTCACTCAAACCCACACACCCATTGGAGGCTGGCCCTCCAATCTTCTCACACAACTCAACTCATCCTTCCACAACTCTGATGAGCAAGGGCAGACGCTGGCGTCTGTCCTTGTCTCATCATGGAACGGGCCACTGGCATATCCTTCACCCTTCGGCTGACAACTTCCTTCGCCACTTTGAACTCGGCTGCGTCTCGCTAGGTGGGAACAGGCAAGACCTTCACCTGAGGGGAACAGGCAAGACCTTCATGCCTGTGGGTTGTCTCGCTGGATTTCAGAGATCCAGCATTCAGCCCACAGGCAAGGTCATGAAGGAGCTTCTGGGAGGCGGGTATCACTCCCAGAAGCATGCCGCCCCGACTTTGTGTCACATGGGTTCCTGGTGGACTCACAGCTTACACGAGTCAACTTTCCACCCGGCGTTGGTCAAAGTCTAGGAGGGTCGGTAGCGACTAGCATCGAAGTCGCGTTCGCTGCTTCTGGAAGGCGGGTGTCACTTCCAGAAGCGGCGACTCGACTTCGTGTCGCAAGAGTCCCAGGCGGGCTGCCGACTTGCAGGAATCAACGTGTTCCCAACGGGCCGCCAGAGTGCCCGAAACTCTGGAACAACAGAAGCAGGTTGTAGC
Organism: Paramyrothecium roridum; assembly: GCA_003012165.1. NCBI lineage: Eukaryota > Fungi > Ascomycota > Sordariomycetes > Hypocreales > Stachybotryaceae > Paramyrothecium > Paramyrothecium roridum. Next base: position 20,825 of record PXOD01000184.1, read on the forward strand.
GTCCGCTGCTTCTGAGGGGCGGGTTTCACTCTCAGAAGCAGCGGCGCGACTTCGAGTCGCTGGAGTCCCTCGTGGGCTCACAACTCGAGGGAATCAACGTTTTCCCCTTGGGCGGACATCGGCCGTCATCACAGCAACCCGAGGGGAGGGGGATCTGCCTCCCCCAACCGGAAACAGGATCCGGTGCGTGACGGAGGTCACGGTGACTTCAGAGCGACTCGTTGGGCTACTCAAGTGTCCGAAACCCTGGGGGCTGAATAGGGAGCACGAAAGGCCGGCCGACTACTTCTGAGAGGCGGGTGTCACTCTCAGAGGTCGGTCGGGCGGCCTTTGGTGCTCACTTAGACAGCACGATGTCTCTGACCCACGAGAACGACGGCATTGGGCGGACATCGTCCATCATTACAGCAACCCGAGGGGAGGGGGATCTGCCTCCCCCAACCGGAAACAGGATCCGATGCGTGACAGAGGTCACGGTGACTTCGGAGCGGCTTGATGGGGGCTCAGACCCCTCTGTTGGCTCTACGAGCGATGGCACGGAGAGCCATCAGATCGTTGATGACACAATTCCAACGATCGTAGTTTCCTCAGCATCTACCTCCGAGTTCTGGCACCGGCTGGTCCGGTGCCTAGTATTCTTACTCCGGCGCGGGCGCCAATTTCTTGATGGCAACGAAAGCCATCAGATCGTTGACGACACCATTCCAACGATCATCATCTTCTCAGCTTCTACCTCCTAGCTTGCTCTTTTGTTCTGGCACCGGCTGGTCCGGTGCCTAGCATTCTTACCCCGGCGCAGGCGCCCATTCCTTTTGCACCCAAAGCCTTGCACATGCCGAAGACGTTGACGACATCGCGTACGACGTTATGGACTCTCTCGTCGGGCAGCCATTCGAAGATGAAGACAGTCTTCTGGAGTTGCTGCAGGAGTTGGTATGTCTTCAGAACAACAGCACATGTGAGTCCACTTTCGGGTCAACTCCCACTTTGCTCATTGATACAGCAACTGACATCGACTGTTATAGGAAGGCCCCCACTCGCACAACAAGGCTACGACATTCATGAGGGCGACTTTGCTGGCAAAGTCGCCGCTCATCTAGTACGAAAGGTTTCGGAGGAACTGTCATCTCGTTGGGACAACTTGTGCTGCGACGCATTGGTGCTGGCACCAATGGTCGTCAAAGAGACAACTTCGGCTACTTTTCAGTGATGGATTGGAGGAATGACGATGGTTCAAGCAAGAGAATTTTGTACTTTTTCAGTTGTCGTGGGTCAGGTGAATGAAGGGGAAGTTGTGAGAAAAAGGGCAGTTGTGTGGCTTGAAGACTTTGGACACATCATCACGACAAAGAAAACAGTAAACCCCAAACATTTCAGACCACCTTCGTGCTGTGATCAATTGCACGACCTGCGATGCATTTCAAAAAAACCACAAAACGTCCTTGTGCCACCTTGAATTTCCCAACCCACCGTTGCAACGCGCAAGTATGTGCGAACCTCTGCGTGTCTCAAGACTTACCCTAAACCATTGCCCTTGCAGTCTCACCTCTGGCATGAATGAGAGCCTCCCTCAAGAACGCACTCACCGTATCCTTCCAGCCCGCAGTTCCCTCGACGTGGCATTCATGAAGATTTCCTGATTGCAAGCCCCTGCGCCTAGAGTCGCACCATGTTCACTACGTAAAAAAAATAAAAAATAAGCAACGACGAGCAAACCAAGCCGCCATCAACAATGAAGTTCCTACTCCACTCTCACTTCCCCGCTGGCCATGTCTACCCTATGCAGGCCGTGGCCCAGGAGCTCGTCACCCGCGGGCACAGGGTCGTCTGGCTCACGAGCGCGGACAATGAGGCCCGTGTGCGTGCCACCGGCGCCGAGTTCGTCGCCACCAAGCACATTGTTCCCACGGATGAGCTGCTGGCCGGTGCTGAAGACACGGGCCTCCTGGACAATGACCACGGCCGCCGGGGGCGGAGGATGCCCGCTCAGGTCGCCGACTATCGCGCCGCGCTGAAGGGCTTCGCGCCAGATGTCCTTCTAGTCGACGTGATGCCGTACGGCGCCAGGGCTCTTCACGAGCTGGGCGAGGTTCCCGTCTTCGCGACGTTGGGCGTCATCCCCTATTACGCATCTTCCGCGAGGGCACCGCACCACGTCTCGGGCGCGCCGCCTCCGTCCTCGCTGCCCGGGATCGCCCTAAACGCCCTGGGGCATCTCATCAAGCAGTGGCTAATCCTCCCCCTCATGCTACGGCCCGTTCTGAACAAGCAGAGGGCAGCTCTTGGCTTGCCTCCTCTACCATTTGGAGAAGCGCCCGAGTTCTTCACTTACAGCCCCCATCTGCACATCCAGGCATCCTCGTCAACCCTCGAGTTCGAGCTGCCGCCGGGCTCAGAAGAGCACGCGCGGAACACTACCTTCGTTGGCCCCCTGGTCGCTCCCGCGAACGCAAAGGCCGACTCGCTGCCGGACTGGTGGCTAGATGTCATCTCCCACCCCAGAGTCGTGGCGGTCACCCAGGGCACGCTCGCTGTCGACCCGACGTCGCTCATCCTCCCGACGATTAGAGCCCTCTCGGAGGACCCTGACATCCTCCTTATCGTCGTTTCACCCCACATCGAGCGAATCGTCCTCCAGACCGGAAGCCCCTCCAACGTCCGATTCGCAAAGTGGCTGCCCTACCACCTTCTCCTCCCCCAGCTGTCGCTGCTGATTACCAACGGCGGCTACGGCAGCATCACGCAAGCGCTTTCACACAAGGTTCCACTCCTGTGCGCCGGTCAAACCGAGGACAAAAAGGACACCGCTGCCAGGGTGGTGTTTTGCGGGGCGGGCATCGATCTCAAGACGGACAACCCATCCCCGATTGACGTCAAAGAGTCGACGCACCGCATCTTGGAGGATCCAAACTACCAGGTGAAAGCAAGAGATCTTGGCAATGAGCTCAATGCGCTGGGCGGCGCGAGCACGGCGGCTGATGCGTTGGAGCAGTTGGGCAAGAAGTTCGCGAATATCGGGGCTGAGTTTCTTTAAGCGACAAATGGGTTTGATCTTTGCACAGTGATTTCAGGGAAGGTAAATTTTGTCATTAGATTGCAAGCAATACTCGAGAAAATCAGCAAAAAGTAGCGCAGAATATGTTACAGACTGTCCCATTTTGTTGAACAAATACGGATACGTGGGCGCCTAAACAAACATCTAGACTAAAATGTCAATGCTTGCTTGTGTTCACGTTGATCAGATCATCTGTTTCTAACTTCATTGCTACAATCTTCCAAAATCTACGACAAAAAGAGAACCGCCCTAGTAATTGTCTTTACATTAAAATCGTAGACCGTGGCTGAAATGGGCTGTGACAGGACATTACACCTTCGAAGCCTGGGCCAGCTGTTGACGTGACTCGAGGTGAGCATCTCCGTGCTATAGCATTCAACCTTGTTCTTCAAACACGGCCATAAATGCCTGGCATAGCCTGAAACTGCATCACGAATTAACTCTAGGCACGATGACTTTTCGTCAAATTACTCTATCTCTAGAGTATCATACATCATAAAGCGCTTTTGTCTCTACGCCTTTGTGGCAGGCTTTTCGACGCCATTCACCTTGACCACTTCCTCCTCGGCATCCTTCTCGACTCCCTCATCGTTGAACAACGTCTCCTGGGCTATAGAATGAGTCAGTTATGGGTTTCTCTCTCTGTAGCTGGGTCCTCTCTCTGTAGCTGGGTCTTGACTTACCACTCCACAACTCAGCGTAGACACCACCCGTGTCAATCAGCTCCCGATGCGTGCCCATCTCCGCAACGCGACCCTCCTTCAGCACAATGATCAAGTCCGAATCGAAGATCGTCCGCAGTCGGTGGGCCACGAACACGCTCGTGCGGCCCTTCTCTCGGATGATGCTGTTGATATGCAGCATCAGAGCCTGCTCCGTGTGGGTGTCCAGAGCGCTCGTCGCCTCGTCGAAGAACAACAGAGGTGGGTCCTTGAGCAGCAACCGGCTGACCGCTAGACGCTGCTTCTCACCGCCAGAGATCATCAGGCCGCGCTCACCAACCTTGGTGTCGTAGCCCTCGGGGAAGGTCTCGATGATATCGTGGATGCGTGCACGCTGCGCGGCTGCAACAATCTGCTCGCGGGATGCGTCGATCTGGCCGTAGCGGATATTATGCTCAACCGTATCGTTGAAGAGAGGAGTGTCTTGAGGAACAACACCGATCGAACGACGCAGGGAGTCGAGCTTGACGTCACGCACATCCTGATCATCAATGAGGATACGACCACCCTGCACATCGTAGTACCTGAAAAGAAGACGGATAAGAGTCGACTTTCCGCATCCGCTCGGGCCGACGACGGCAACCTTCTTCCCAGCCGGAATGGTCAACGTCAAGTTCTGCAGAATGGGTCGGTCGGGGTGGTACGCAAAGTTGACATTCTCAAAGCGAATCTCGCCGCCCTTGCTGAGGGCCAACGGCTTCGCGTCGGGCTTGTCCTTTACGGCGACGTTCACCTTTTGAAGGTTGAACAGCGTCTCCATATCAAGGAGAGACTGCCTCAGCTCACGGTACACGGAGCCCAGGAAGTTCAGGGGGACGGAAAGCTGGAAGACGAGCTGGTTCACCATGACCAGATCGCCGACCGTCAGGTTACCGGATGCGACGCCGTCCGCAGCGAGGTACATCATCGCGGTCAGCGCCGAGGAGAAAATGATGTTTTGGCCGCTGTTGAGGAAGGCCAGTGAGGTAGCCACTTTGATAGAGCTGTTTTCGTAGTTCTGCAGGGCCTTGTCGTAACGGCCGACCTCGAATTTCTCGTTGTTGAAGTACTTGACGGCCTCGTAGTTGATAAGCGAGTCGACCGCAATCGTCGAGGCCTTGTTGTCGGCCGCGTTTGCCTGCCTTCGGAACTTTGTCCTCCAAGCCGTCGTCCAGATTGTGAATGCTGTGTACCCGACCATGGTCAGGGCGGTGATGGCGGCGAACTTGGCGCCGTACTGCCATGTCAGGATGCCGCAGACCATGCTGATTTCCAACGCGGTAGGGATTATGTGGAAGACCATGCTCGTCAACAGGAAGCTGATACCCTTTGTTCCCCGATCGATGGCCCTGGTCAAGCCACCCGTCTGCTTGGAAAGGTGGAAGCTCAGGTCGAGGCGCAGCAGATGGTCGAACACGTTGCATGCAACATTCCGAATGGCCTTTTGCGCAACGGAGGCAAAGACGGCATTTCGAAGCTCCTGGAAGACAACGGCGCCGATTCGTGCGGCACCGTACGCGAGTATCATGCTTCCGGCAATGGTAGTCGCCGTGCCACCGACCGCCGCAACGTCAATGTTCATCGAGTCGACAATGCTCTTGAAGTAAAAGGGAACCTGCACGTTCAGGAGCTTGGCGCCGACCAACAGCGCCACGGCCAGTCCTACGCGGGCCTTGGCACCAACATTGTCCTTGGGCCACAGGTACCGCGACATCTCCTTCATGATGGCCCAATCGGCCTTGCGCTGTTCCGTCGCCGACTTGTCGGGAAGGATAAGGGGGTCGCTGTTCTTCGCCTTGGGCTTCGTGGCCGTTGGCGTGGCCTCTGGGGCCTTTGCGACGGGCGCAGCTGGCTTGTCGGGTTGCGCACGCGACAGCTTCTGCTGCTGCTGCTGCTGCTGGACGGCCGAGGTCCGGAAGCTCTGCAGCGGCGCCATTGGCCGCTGAGGAAGCCATGGCGGGCGACGCTGGCCCCGCAACAAGCTGCAGCGAGGGCACACGACGGCCGACCGGCTGAGTAGTCGTTCGGTGATCATGGCTGTTTAGCGTAAAGAGCGCATGTTCGGTCGAGGGTCGGCGATACGGATCGTGGGGCACGAGGATGTCGTCAGTGCGGGCGGCAGTCTCCGGTCTACGGATTGGTTTTGCGGCTCCCCCAGGCGTGCGATGTACGCAAAAACCAAGGAGGTGAAGATGCAGGAATCTTCAAATCCAAACCGTGGGGGTCTAGAAAGTAAGATATACAAGAAAGAGGGCGTTAGGTTGGATAGTGTCGGATTGGAGCTTCGCAAGGACCCTGGCCTATGGTGTCATTGGGGTGCCGAGGCTTGTCTTTAGCGCCTGAGGCAGCAAAGACAGAGACCGGAGCTGGACCCAATTGAAGTTTGAACCCTGAGTTGCGGATGCAAGGTTACAATCACAACTTGACGCGGAAGTACAGTTCGAGGCAATGCATGCTGGCGGAGATGGAAACCGTGAATTATACGTCAACGAACTTAACTTACTTTCGAAAAGGGCGAAGCAAGTCTCTGATGAATCGTGTCACTGTTAAGCCAATTGATCATCTCAGACAGACTAACTGACATTGGTGGACCCTCACATCTACGATGCTTTCTACAGCGCTGATGAGTATCATACACCCCCATCTGCCTCACGCGTTATTAGAGTGGCTCAATATTGTCCGTGGTCTTCTCGCGGCCCTAAATCCATCATTCGAGTCCATTGTACCCAATGATACAACGATCTGACGCGTCCTTCATGACTTTGCCGCCAGCCTCCTCCTCTTGACCCATACCTTGATGGCACTTGTGGGACGCCGAACCGTGCCCGACCTCTTCGTTTTCGGGTTCACAAAATGCTGACCCCTGGGGGCCTCGATGTCGTAGACAGAGATCAGAATAGCTGTGTAGAGGAGAACCTCGCGAATCTGGAGCGGATCTGGTTTCCTGACGGTAACGCAAGAACCTGGCATATAGTTAGACAATGCGTATGTATGATGAAGCCCTGTCATTCTCACCGTCTGATCGAACTGAGTCTGTCTCGGTACCTTCGAACCTTGCCTGATCGCCGTCTGCTTTCTGGAAATGCCTTGTCGCTCTCCACTCGTAGGGATCCTGGAAACTATCCGGGTCAAGGTTTTGCATCTCGGCGGGCACATGCACGTAGGATCCTTTGTTTAACTTGTACGCGCTCTTGCTGTCGATGGCATCTTTCAAGACCAAATCTCCTGGCAACCAAGCTGTAACCCAGTCGGTTCCATACAGCCTCAGCGTCTCTTGGTATGCAGCTTGCAGGAGTGGAGACTTGGTCGCCAGACCGTCCACGTCCACGTTGCCAATCTCCGGCGGCACCCATACAGCCGGGCCAAAGTCATTTCGAGGCTGGGTGACCTTGACGGATGAGCGGATTTCCTCGCGAACCTGCGCAAGGAAGACTGGATCCCTGCAGAGCTCAAACAACAACCAGGAGATGACAGAACATGTTTTCGCGTTCAGATCCCAAGCCAGGGCCATCTCGCAGATTGCACGGCCCTCCAGCGACATGCCGTTCTCCTTGAACAACTTGGCTCTTGCGAGCACCAGCGCCCCAACGTTATCTAGATCCTGCCACCTAGCGTCCGTCTCCTGTCCATCAAGGTACTTGTCCAAAGCGGCATGAAACTCGTACGTGAATGACAGTAGTTTCTTCCTTGCCGTTCTGGCTCGCTGGGCTGGGGCCCATGGAAGCCAGACCGGGATGTTGAGGGCCAGTGGGATGAAGCCTCGGTCAACCGCCCAGAGCATCTGCCAGAACTCGGGAAAGTTCTCTACAAAGTCCGTGCCGAAGAAGGCACTATTGGACGTCCTGGCAACAAAGTGCTTCACCAGTTCAGTGAGGTCGACTTGCATTGCGCTTTGGCCACTCTCGTCTTTCACGGCATCAGCATCGGCCACGCGCTCCCAGTCCATCTGATCTGATGGGTAAGAGTTGAAAGAAACAAAATCCGCTACTTGAGCTTGGACCTGCTTGAGTATGGGCTGGATGAGCTCGGCGGAGAGGAGGCCTTGACCCTGGGCTTCGAGCTGTTGAAGGAGCTGGTCGTAGATTTTCGCATCTTTCTGCGACATCCCAAATACTGAGCGCAGCAGGCGCCGCGAAAGCCAGGACGAATCCACGTTGGAAGAACTTGACTGAAGAAACGGCTCGACAAGAGAGGGCCGGAAGACGAAGATGTGTGTGTCCCCCATGAGTTTGAGTGAGAAGATGCCCTCTGCATATTTCCGGCAGCAACTTGTCAAGAGGCGGCTGGCGCTGGTGAGCATCTGTGGAGCATGGCCAAGGTACGGTAGCCAGTATCCAGGCATACCCGGAGTCTTTGTTCCATTATCTTGAGTCGAAGGCGAGCCGGAAACGGCACGTGTTGTCAGAATCAGAAGAACAATTGTTATGATGGTGGCAATGGCAGTCGGCTGCGATAAGCCATCAAGCAAGCTGCTCCAGCCGGCTTGCGGCTCCGATTTCCCTGTACTCATTCTGTAGCTCCGTAGAACATAGCGCGTTCAATTGCGACAAACTGCCTTGGAGGAAAAAACTCGGGTTGGAGCCCGTGTCCTATAAACTGGACAGTTGAACGAGAAGGGTTGTGATAAAGTTTAGGTCAAAATTTGGCTGATGGCTGTTGCAGCTTACGCTACCAAGCGCTAAAGCACAGAGGCAAGGCAGCCCAAAGGCCCATCTTCCATTCCCTTAACATTGACAATTTAGACGAACTCGAAACAGATATCCTCTTTTCAATCATGTACTATTTCCCCCCCATAAGATTGCTTGGAAATAACCACCCTTTTTTCTTGTCATATGAGACTCTATTTTGCATTTCGCGTGCTCTTCCTCGGACTGGCCTGCTGACTTTACTCGCTAACGTTGCAGTACGAACCCGGATCCATCACCCTCGTAGTCTTCAAGTTAGCATCTTCCTCGCCATCACGCCGCATCACTTGCAACTTTTCTTCTTTGGCGCTTGCCCAAGGTTTCTCGACTCACCGAACATTCCATTTGTCCCTGAAGCAAATAACTTTCCGCACAAGGTAGCCATGTACAACTTTGTACTGCACGCGCCTTCGCCGTGGTGTAACGCATTGCTCGATTACACGGAACCTGGAGCAGCAAGCATGAGACAATAGCAAATCACGTTAGGCTGCAACAAATGTTACCAGCAAGCAGAATCAGTTCGCAATTTATCGTGTTGCCCGTTGCATACACGCGACTTGAAGCTTTGCTCTGAAAGACATGTTGCTGTTTGGATCGACGAGGCCATCACGTTAGTGGCCAACATTGCGAACCCCGACTGTATCTGCTTTTACAATCTTCCTATACGTTTCGACAAGCCATGGTATCGCATCATTTCTGGCTAATCGCACAAACAGAAGCCTCGTTGCTACAAAGCTCAGTCTTTTGTTCCATGGATCTTGTTTGATCTTCCCGGCGTAGGCTGGTCGCACGCGTGAATCGGTATGGTTACCAGCAAATTCTGATTGGGAACGACAATCTGATTCTAGTTATCCGTCTATTTCCGACGCCGCCCGCCTCACACATTGCAGCAGATCATTGACGGCAACGTTTCGACTCAGTCCATCCCAACCTACAACTATAAAAGCACGAGCATTCTCCATTCCTCTGGCCATCGGCCGACGTTCTCACTACCCACGGCAAAATATCAGGCGGACAAGTCAGCAGCTGGTTGCCCTCTTGTTGCGACCAGCCGCCCGTTGAGACAACTATGTCCATACGTGGTTCGTTCCCAACACTACCTACGCACTCAATGTATTACGGGCAAGAAGGACAAGGACAAGACCATCGCAGTGCACCACCAATTCCACTACAAAGCCGCCCAGCGCCTTACTGAGGCTATGCACTTGGTGAGATTGGATCGGCCTTCACGTCCCACCAAAGGTCTTGATATCCCAAAACAAGTTCGACAATACCACTCGATAATAGGGGAAGACATTCGGTGAAACGAGAGAAGAGGTAGTTGGATTCGCGTTTTCTCGACACCATTGCAGAGGGTTCCACGAAGCTTTTGCCGGCGGAGGCGAAACCTCGTGATCTAACAGCCAACTCAGAACCCAGGGGTCAAAAGTCGGTCAGATGTCCTGCGCGTACTGACTAATTTAATGGCTGACAGACTATGTGCTATGTGACTATCTAGTAATACGACGAGGACCCAGTCCCCGCGAGCATGTAATCCAACGGCTCAGCTGGCTTGACCGTTAGCCCGACATATGGATCACCCCCAGCTGCCGAGCCAGACCGCGAAGGACACAGGGAGTGGTGACAGGCGATCTCATGGGGCGAAAGGACCACAGCTGTGCCAAAGTTTAAAGGCAGAGGACACTCCTTTTTCGAGTTGAATGTTAGAAAGAAGCAGCAAGGTCTTTCCCCGTGTTCCCAACGAGGCAAGTTTCGATTTCAGAAATGCGTCTGAGAAGCTGGGCTCACAGGAACAAAGTCGCATTTGAATGCTCTCGCGACCACGTCACACTGCTCACGAAATGCACACACGCAACATGTCCCGAACGCACTGCTCGGCCGACCGCGAAGACGTAACTGAGAAACAGGCAAGCCCTCCCACATAGCTCTATTTTATTTCGCTTCAGCCGCCAATTCTAGACTGCTCCACAGTCAGCATAACTATGAATCAGGTGATTCATCTTTAGCTCAGCTAGCCGTCGTATTATGTTATTGACGAAAAGTAGCGTAACCGAAAAGAATTTACAGTAATATGACGAAGAAATTGGAGCGAGGGGGTCAGGTCGTAACTCAAGTCGACATTGATATACCTTGATCATGATTAAAATAATAATGTATTATATTTGTCCATCGAGTTCCTCTATCAAGGTGAGACAGATGGCTCATGCTCTGCAAGTGCCTCGTGGCACACTGTATATCTTCATTGTTGGATTTTCTTACTATACCTGAGGCTCTGGGTATTAGAAGTCCTTATTGAATAATTTTATTGTAGCTGCATCAGTAATTGAACATCTCAAATAAGGGGCACCTTGTATTATAACTTTAGAAGATAATGCTAAGAGAGAGAAAAGAAGAATTTGCGAAGAATTTATAAAAAATCTACAGAAAATACACGAAAGTTTTAAGAAAAACATTAAGAAAACTTAAATTATCATAGAGTTGGATTGCAGGATTATTGAACTATTCGACACTTGTTTATGTGGGTGTGATTCTAAAAGCTTGAACATACACCCTTGTGAAGCTGAACACCACTGACTCGACAATTCCTGTAAGAGCGCCGCCTAATAGTAGGCTTCCTACAGAATCTTGATTGAACTACTGACAGGCCATGAGAAGCAACTCGTCACTGGAGCTGTGTACCTAGGCAGCAGGCAGAAAATTGGCCCAGGCAGCGTCTTACGTACCTTGATGTGCCACGCCATAAGGGGAAGGGTTGGCTGGTGCCTGAGAACTTTTCAAGGCAGACGGGATCATTGACTGCCACTGCTGTGCAGCTGGAGTGCTTTCCGGGTGCTTAGGGCGAGAGGAACTACCTCTGAGAGACCTCTCCTTCTCCTCCTCTCAACACACTCTCTCCTTCTAACTACCTATGCTACAAAAGCAAAGCCTGCTCATCTCTGCCCCCTCCCGCATCCGCTTGAACAGAAAGGTATGGTAGTCTGGATCGAGCCATGTGTATTTGCCACCAGGGCCCTTCACATTTTGAACGCGTTGTGCTCTGTGCAGAAGCTAATAACACTCATTCATCATTAGCTTCGCCGCGGAGTAGTGTTCAAAGGAGAGAAGGAGGCTCGAAGAAAGTGCTTGACTCAACACGAAGAGGCTTGCTAGACACTGGTAAGTCTACCTTTCCGAAATGGTGAAGTTACTTCACCGCGTGATTTCACCGCTCACTAGCCTAAAATACAGATTCATACACCACGGGTGTGCTTTCCTTATCATCTCTCGCGTCGATGGGGCAGTGAAGTTCCCCCAATATCAAGGCCACGCCGCCATACTTCGCCTAGCAAAGCCTGTTGCTGGGAGTTTGTAAAGTGATACGCCCCATGATACTGGTCCTGGGTTTGAACCTTTTGACATCTTCTTCAGCTCGATCACCCAATGTTCCCTGTTGGGTAACTTTGGAACACGACAGGAGACACGCCAAGCCGTGAGATGGGGCCAACACCTCAAGGCTGATCTCTCTCAAAGCCTATAAGAGGCTGTGTGAGGCTTGGTAACGGTACCATAAGAGTGGTCGGCTCAAGCAATGCTCTTCAAGTCAGAAGCCGACCCCTCTAAACTAAACACAACCACAACCAAAATCGTCACCCCCAAGGGAGGACATTGACTCTTTCCGAAGCTGGCGCCCAATGGCCTATGATCAACCTCACCAAAGCCGGCCCCTTGCCCCGAAGTCGACAGGGCTGAAAGGGGCTGGCTTTAGGGTGAGCACCAGTTTGCCAATGGGCGTTGGCTTCGAACCGGAGCATAAAACCGCTAGAGGGGTCGGCTCGGGCTTCAGCAATTGGGCCACAGATACTTTGAGTCATGGAGCCGACTTCTCTGGGCTGCGCGTGGCATGCCCAGTTGGCAAGCTGCGGGAATGGAACGATTGTCATGAAGCTGATGCCCTCTGGTGGTGCCCTCTGGTGGTGTTGAGACCAATACCAAAGTTAGCCTTTGAAAATAAATTTATTAGTATTGTTACAGAGGCTGGCTTTCGATTGGAACCAATACTACCAGAGGGCATCGGCTTTCGACTGGAACCAGTATTACCAGAGGGCGTCGGCCTTGGATTGGAACCAGTACACCAGAGGATGTCAGCTTTGGCTTGGGGTTGAGGCTACCAGAGGAGGTCCAGTTCGGGGGATGGAAGATTGAGTGCGGACAATCGGAAGATGGTGATTTGAACCGGGAGCCTCGTCAGGATGAGAATCAGCGCACAGCAAGTCGCTCACCATAGAATTGGGTGCTGGCATCCTACATGTGTTGCCAAGGTCAGTAGACTCTAAGGGGCGGAACGAGACGAAATGAAGGCAGTTGAGAAAGTCAAGCATGGCGCTGTTTCATATTTCAGACTCTGCATATTATACTTCTGCCTCATGATCCCTCGGGTACGAGTTCGGACAACACAACCGCACTTGGGTAACCTCCCCTAAGTAATCCTCAATAAACTATCCACTCAACATTAGATACTGAAAACGTCTATGCGCTATCTATGGGGAATCTGAAAGTTCTCGCGCAGATCTGCCTTGCTGCTCCTTCTCGCCCGTGCTATGCCATGCCCTGTAATGCCTCATACGTCGTGATCATGTCTGGCCTTCGGAGCCATGCTGAAATTCTATCGTATTTACTGAATTTTCCCCATCCGCCCCTTCGCCTGCGCCTCATTCGCCCTTTCGATCTCGGCCCTGGCCCCTTCCCACCTCTTTCTTTTATTACCCTCGAACAAACGCCAAACTGCTGCCGTCAACACTCCATCCATTACTTGCCTCGCCAGGCGTGGCTCACGCCACCAGAATGACCAGCCCTTCCATCCCCATCCGAGATTCTCCTCTACCCCCATACCTGCTGTCGCATCGGCCCATGTCAGCCACTCGCGAGGTGCGACCGAAGCTGGAATAACGGTACCACGGTGCGCCATGGCAGTGATGCGCTTCTCCTGCCTCTGAACCCATCGTTCCATCTCTTCGGGTGGGGGCAGGGCAGATCGGCCGTTCCAAACTTGTGCGATGCACATGCTTGCGACGTCGGCGAGACAGAAGGCGCCGGTGACGAACCATGCGCAGCCAAGATAAGCAAGCGAGTCAGGTGCTTTTAGCGAAAACACGTTTTGATATAGGCGTGGCAACGGGCGGCTTTTGGAGCCGGGTGCATCCAGCCAGTCTATCGAAGTGTCGGCTGCGGGATCGAAGCGAGGGTCGACAAGCCGGAAATCGTTCCTATAGCCAGTGCAACAAATTATGGCGTCGACCCCAACATGTCTGCCATCAGTAAGCTCCAGTTCCCGAGGGCCACTTATCCGTTCGATGCCAGCTATAGAGTGGACAGCCTCGGACCGAAAATTTGATATCAAGGTGTCGGATATAATAGGATTCGATACTTTGACCGACGGCGCTGGATGGAGACCCCACGTTGGATCAAGGTCCCCGAAGGCCTCTGCCATAACTTTAACGGCTTTCTTGTTGAATAGACGTTCGGCAAAAGAAGGAAGCCACTTCTCAACGGTGTCAATGAGGATGAGGAAGCGGTGGGAAAGCACGTTTGTGGCAGGGACGCCGTTTTTCTCACGAGGCATCTGTGCAATTGAGTTAGAGACAAATGTGGTTGCTAAGAAGCCAAGATCTTCTGGGACTTTGTTTCTCGACTTACAACAATAGCTCCATGATTGTGAGATATGCTGATCGAAGTGGCGTGGCCGATCAGGATGTCCGAAATGTCACCACCAGTATTACCCAGTCCAACAACAACCACACGCATGCCCTCGAACGACTCCGGTCTACAGGAGATACATGTCAGTTGTTTTGTCCCACCAAAGTCAGGTGGGAAGGGCAGAATACCTTTTGAAGGCTTTCGAATGCAGCAATTGCCCCGTAAACAGCTCCTGTCCCTCAAATTCGGGCATCATGGGGACGAGATGCGGTCCCGTAGCCACGACAATTTTGTCGAAGTGCTCCGATGGCGCCTGGTCAAGGTCGATTCTCCACTTACCCGCGGCATCGTCGCGCCAAATTCTGCGGACGGCTGTCCCAAGGCGAAAGTGTGAACGGAGATTGAAGTGGTCTGCGTAGGATTCGAGATACTCTTCTACGTCTTTTGCAGAGCAGTGGGCTGGGGTATCTGGGATGTGTTAGAACAACATTGGTCCTAATGGTCGTGGTCTCCACGTGAGGGTGCGTAGCGGTGCATGCCTTTTGGAAACGGAAAGTCCGTATAACATCCCTAAGAGTTGCTCAGCATTGCGTCGTGCTAAACTGTGTTGCTTCTGGCGTACCCGATCTATGGAGACGTTCACCTGCGTTGCTAGATAGCTTGTCAGCGGTAACAAGGATGCCAGTCGCCCTTTTCACTTACACTCCAGCACACTCAGCGTCTCTGGATCCTCGGTGAAATGCCACAAGCCGCCTATGTAGTCGCTCCGTTCGAAGCCTGTGACGTCGAAGCCTTCCTCGAGAAGATTCTTGACGCAAACGATGCCCATGGCGCCTGCGCCGTAGATGACTGGTTAGCTGGTGGTGTGCGAGAATATAATTGCACTGCATTGCGCCGCATCAAAGGACATGTAAACCAAGATCGGAATCTTTAGAAAGTATTGCGGGAACTTACCAAGGCCAATGACGGCGACAGTCTGACGTTCTGATTCCATCATTGTCACGGCCGGTCGTCATGCATGGTTGTTGTTATAGCTAAGGGCGACAGACAGAAAGATGTAGAAACAAAAGACGACGTTGGCTTTTGCTCAGTGCTTGCGACTAAGTAAGATAGGCAGGGTCGACCGGCATCTACATCGAACCTTCCACACCTCAGGTCACTAACCCTCTTGTCAATCTCGCAGGTGTCCAGAAAGGGTATCGAGTCGCCGCCAGCCTGTTTCGAAGCCGTAGCCGTAGCCGTAGCCGTCTACTCTGTACCGTAATCCTACATGCTCCATGCTCCATCCTGCGTCCTGCATTCCAAGTTGACAATCCCGGATGCCGGTCACTTTTCCCTCGCTTCACATGGCGGCTCTCGCACAATCATGCGAGTCCATGGGCCACTCACATCGGCCGGTTACGACCAGGGGTAACCTGTCCCCCTACCTTGTCATTTCACAAACAAGCCCCCACTGCGGATTTAGATCCGCCCTCAGAGCAGAGTGACGCCCATTTACAGACCATTGTCGCTGGCCACGGTCCTGCTGCCGCCCTTGATCCTCTTCTCGACAGAGCTCCCAGCGCCATGGCACGCACACACCTCCTTGCTTTTTTTTTCTTCTTTTTTTTCTTTTTTAAACCTACTTCTCCCAAACAAGAGTAAGCTTCTTTTCGGTCCCGAGATTCCGGACACGAGACACGTAAACCAACTGCCAGCCACCGTAGCATAAGGGAGAAGCACCCAGAGACATGCATTCGGCTATCATGTCGATCCGGGGGACCTACTTGGCGTTAACGTTACCCCGTGAAGTATACCCGATTCTGATTCTCCCTCAACCCCTCCCCTCTATCACGAGTTTCCCAAAACGTGCTGCTCGTAAAGAACCCCAAATGACACGAAGGCAAATAGCCAATTACTCGCGGGGTTTGACGAAAAGCCGCCCCCTGTCCCCAGTCCTGGCCCAGCTCACTAAGCACAAGCTCGTCCCCAGTCTTTGCAATTTACACGGCATACCGAGAACGGCAACAAGCGAACGGGTTCTTTTGTCCTTTCGCGAGACCCGCCAAGCTCAGCTCTACCGCTGGCTCATCTTAGTGACGCCCTATACGGCTCGGCAGCCTACAGCTCGTTGCATGCCTTATCTATTCTTCTTCACACTACGAGTCCGCCATGTTTGCTCCTCTCCCAGCTGCAGACCCTTGTGTTCACTCTCCACTCGCGTGCAGCTTTTAGACGGGTAGCCGCAATTTGTGCTCTGCGAACACGGGTCGCCTTCTCCCGCCTAGCTCGGACTGGGAGCATTGTCAAAATCTCAATATCCACTGCGTCAACCAATCGTGCTGCTGGCCATTTTTGGCATTGAGGCATTCTGCATCACCGACTTTTTTTTTTTTTTTGTTCCATGTGGCTTGAGCTGAACATGATATTCAGGACGATGTTTGTTGTTGACTCGTGGCACCATTCACTTCTCACTAGTTCTCGCTTAAAGCTCTACCTCAGTCAACGCTCATCATTACCGTTGTGCAAACAGTCTTCTCTAGTGACAAGGAAAATTCATTCAGTCGAGGCATCATGTTTTCTGATGCAATTACTCATAGTGCTTCCATCCCGCTAATTCGCCAATTCGCGCCGACAAGATAACTCGCTCGACCCTGCGTGTCAGCGCCTTGTAACGTACAAAACTCCCGAGGATCAATTCCAGCTCAACTCTTAAATCTCTCGCCACAGCCTTGATAGCAAAGGGAGCCGCCCATTTTGCAGACACCATTCAGACTCCGCCACTGAGTGTCCTTTGTCTCATGAATTCATCTTCATCCCGTAGCCATGATCCGAGCCGGCACATCCTCCATATCATCCATGACGCTATCTGACATGTCGCCAGGGAGTGGTGCTTGCCCATCATCCATGATAGCCTCTGGCGCCGAGTGTGCTTGGAGCTGCGCAATCATTTCGTCTTGAGCCTCGTTATCTTGGGTAGGGTCGGGCACGCCCTCTTCATGGTCATCTTCGATAGGGTCCGCAATTGAGGATGCGCCTTTTCGGGGTGTCTTGCGGAACAGGTCTGCTTCCTTGGTCGGAGACCGGAGTGCAGGACTTTCCTTCTGAGCGGATGGCGGCTGTGCCATCAGAGCTGGGTCAATCTTGAGCTCGTTGGGGTCGTCCGCCTCCGCTGCCCCTTCAGTTCCGCCGTTTTGCTCTCCCTCTGCTTCTTCATCTTGCTCCTCATCGCCATCGGAATCTGTCACAAACTCGGCACTCCTGTTCTTGCCCTTAGGCCCAGAGGCCTTCGAGGGCGCACTTGACGATGGGATGCCCTGCACGACTTGCATCTCCTCGGCCGCATCGTAAGTACCGTCAACAACATCGGGCAGCTCTCCATTCTGGTTATAATACTCAACCAGGGCCTGAGCACAGTCAAGGACTGACTTGGTCTCCCAACCCGGGATCGCCTGCTTGAGCCGTTTCCAGAGCAGGACTTGCGTGTAGCGGTGCCACTTGCTTCGAAAGCCCTTGTCACACAACCTCTGCCAAGGAATCTTACTCTCCTTGACGGCGGCTGTATCCCGTATCGCCAGAACCAGTCGATACTTCTCGGCATCGTCCATGGCCGCAATCTGTCGGCGTGCCTTCTCCACCCGGAACGTGATGTTGGATTCGGGGTCCTTGGACACAAGCTTGTCTTTGCCGTGTGTCTTGATGTTCAGCGATTTCCATTTAGTGATGCATTGAAGTCTGCTTCGTGTCCGTCCCATCTTCTCGCTGATTTCCTGCCAATCAATGAGTTCCTCGTAGGGTCGCTGGAGGAGTTCTCGGTTTGGCTGTTCTTGGCGCATGTTATCAATCATTTGCATAGCCTCAATCACGAATTGGGTCAGGCGAGCCTCTTCGTCCTCGTCCCAAGCATCCTTCTTCTGATTATCGCCACAGACAACGTAGTTGCGGTAACGGTCTCGGACGTCCTCCGGATGGCGGTTGATTATTGCTGCAATCTTGGACCACTTGGTTCCGTGCACACGAATGAGGTCACTCAACTCCGTGTCCTGGTCTGTCGTCCAAGTACCTCGGGCAACGAAATTGTGGAACTTCTTTCGTGTGATGTTGATGACTTTTTGTCGGTGGCGATCGGGACACTCAGCAAAAATGCGTACCCAAAGTTGGGCATGCGTATCACCCGCAGTCGTTCCGCCCGGTGCTTGGATCATCTAAACCCGAATTAACATCAAGTTCCCCAAGTGAGGTAGTAAGGGGTCATCTCTTACCTCGTTGACAGTGTGTTGCTCCAAATCGTTCTCCACCCTGAAGCTTTCTACAGCCTTTCGAATTCGAGCGAGTTCCTGGTCGCTGAATCTACCCTGGGTGTAGCCTGCCATTCGGTTGCGTCGACCACGTCCGCCATCTTCGTCATCATCGTCGGAAGCTCCGTGCATGGATTGCGAAAGCTTCTCTGGAGCAGCCGCAGGTGCTGACTTTGCGGCACGAGAAGCAGGCTGCTTTCTCTTCCTAGGTCGAGGCGTTGCTGCTGCCGGTGACGGCAACTCCGCAAGAGCGCGCACACTTTCTTCTATGTCTGGGGACTGCTCAAAATACGTGGGTTTGGACTTCTTTGCCCGAGTCGCCCGCGTCTTCTTGGACGCCGTGCTTGGGGGTTCTTCTGCGCGAGTGGGGCTATCCGGAACGTCGTAGACACCGAGCTCATTTTCGGGGTATTGTGTTTGTGTTGGCACGTCTTGGTCAGCTGCCTCGCCATTGTGCACCAACCCGACCTCCGCGCCATTGGCTTGAGATCCGACGTGTTCGTTCCACGCTTCGCGAGCCAGGCTTTCGACGTCAGGCTCATTTTCCAGCTGTGCCGCTAGAAGTTCTGCTGTGGTATCTGCATGATGTTGTTCACCAAGGGCTTCAGTTTCGACTTGCTCGGTCGGGTCTTCGTTCTGCAGTCCGGTAACTTCCGCTGCATCGAGTTCCATCTGATCTGTCTCATCGCTTCGCTTGGCAGTAGTCTTCTTGCGTCGAGATTCCCGAGCATGGCTACTGCGACCAAGCCTAGCTGCGCTTGGTGAGTTCTGCGAGGTCGGCTCAGTGGTGCCATTTTCCCCGGCATTGTTTTCCAAGTCGTTTGCTTCAGGCTCTTGCTCAGGCAATGTAGGGGGCGCTTGGTCGTCTGTGATAAGGCTCTGCTGTGTGCCTTGCACCACATCTGCTTCGTCATCGCGTGTCCTTCGCTTCTTTCGCCGTTTGCCCTCGGCAGAGTCGGATAGTTTGCGTTTCTTCTTGGTCTGTGTCGACGGGATCACCGTCTCCTCTCCTTCGCCAGCGGGATCTCCGGGAGTTGCGAGGGCAGCCTCGAGTGTAGCGGCAGCATCACCACTCGCGAGGTCTGGTTCGATATCGGAGCGTGGCGCGTCACCGACTGCTTCGAGGTCATTGGGGTTTGTCGCCTCCGAGGGGTTGTTCTTCACACTGGCGTCTTCCAGGGCTGGCGATAACGCGGGCTCGTCCGAGTACTGGTGAGAGCCCTTTCTCTTCTTCTTGGACTTTTTGTCTCGCTTCGATTTTTTCGAGGGGGCTGATGATGGCACGTCTTCAGACATGACGGCTTCGGGTGCTTGACCGCTTGCAACTTGCGACGAGTAGGGCATTGAAGAGGCATTGCTGTCAAACATTTGCAACGCTCCGAAATCTTGGTCGGCGGTATCGTCAGGGCCCGGCTGATCGTACTGATCGTAATCCTCAATGCCATCAATGGGCATCTGGTCGATGTCCGTTGCCATGGCGGAGAGGGACGGCAGCGAGGTTGACCGCGTCTGCACGGTTGGGGTTGCTGCACCACGGGTTGAATGCGGGATGAAGATGAAGAGCCGGATCGCCGATCTGGCAAGGCAAGACAGATGTCTATGGGCCTACTGCACGGTCGCGAGAAGCGGAATGAGCCATGCGGCGCAACAAGGAAGAGCTAAACACGCTTTCACGGGCGATGCGACTTGCACCTTTCTCGCTGTGGGGCGCGGAAAAATTGGTGGCGCGTCAAACTAAGGTAGAGAAGGATTGCTGAGCTGCGTTGGGACGTTGCTCCACGCCATTTGCTGCTTTGTCATCCTGAATTCTAAGGCAGCCAGAAGTTGCTTACCTTACCTACCTACTACTACCGTAAGGTAGGTACAAGTTCTGGTAGTTGTTGCTGATGGTACGTACCTCGCAACTAGACTCAACCTGAGCGAGCTGCTGTCAGCCAGTCAGGTACCTCTCAAGCTTGTAGGTCACACTGTATTTGCTTTTCCGTCGACCAGGTTCATTGTACAATACGACGTCGTCATTCAATATTGCAAAAATTCTACCCGCCCGTTGAAAATAGGTATACATTGCAGCTATTACAAGTTAAAGGGAGAATATAGAAAATTTCTGTGTCCGTCGAGGATAGGGTCTAACAAAATATACGAAAGAAATCTTGGTCAGCGTGATATGCCATACACGGCGGCCTCATGCCCTGTCTCTCCAATGTCGGATCCCTCCCGCTGTACAAGTCGCCCAAACCGGCTCAAGGGCCAACGTCTCTTCATTCGTCTTACTCAAACACGGTTGTCCAAACATTTAAAACGGCTGCTGGACAACATCCTCGCCCGCAATGCGTCTCGGCCATTTCAGTTGTCGTCGTCCCCTTCTCCTTCCTTCTCAACCAGCTTGATCAAGAGTCGTCCGTCCTTGCTCTTCTCAATCTCGTACTGACCGCCAAGCACCAGATCCTTGGCCACCAACTCGCGAGTTCGGCCGAGACTCTCAATATCTGAGATGCGTTGGATTGTGTCCTCCAGTTGTTTCTCGAAGCCTGGCTGGCTGCAGATCTCTTGAAACGCTCGAAACATGGGGACGCTGCTGGCCCGCACCTCGGCCTGGCTGGTGATGCTGAAAAGGTTCTGGGCGTCCAGCTCTCGGATGAAGTCACATCGCGTCATCAATTCCTGCGCCTCGTGGAAGTGGAAAGCTGGCAGCAGGTGTCCAACCTCTGGATCGTATGTGGTGCATTCTGGATCGATACCCTTGTCTACCAACGCTTTCGCCAGCACCATGGCAGCAGCCTTAAAACGCATTAGTATCGCATAGACATGTGCCGTGTGGCATCCGTTCAAATCAACTTACAGCCCATTTCTGCTGATTCATCACGTCGTCATCCATGCCTGATCCCAGAATCCAGCATTGGTTGAGGAACCATTTCTTCTCGATGTCTTTAATCCTCTCACAGGCTTGCAACATGTCCTTGGCTTTGGCCACTCGATTCAGAAAGCTGAGGCGGCCGCCCACGCGCTGATAAACCTCCTCAATCTGCTCATCCGTTAAGTTTTCCTTCATGTAACGAGCACGGTATTTGCGCAACGCCCTCGACGCTTGCTCCTTGTCCAGGTCGGTGACAGGCAGGACCTCCATGCGTGTCGCCAACAACTTCAAGCGCTCGTAAACCCAGTAGTCGTCCGAGTTGAAGACCATGGTCACAATATTTGCAGCCGCCCATTGTTCGGCTTTTTGCTGGAGGAGCTCAATCAAGTCCCGGCCGTCCTCGTCATTGCGTAGCAGGTGAAGTTGATTGACAATAACAACCAAAGGCCTGCCTTTCTTTTTTCGCTGTGTAATCGCAACTTTCTCCAGCTTATTCAGAGCTCGTTCGATATCCAGCAGTGCAGTCGACTCACGCGGGCCTCTCTCGCTGAAGTAACCGCCAATGTAGTCCTCGTGGTACTCGTAATCCAGTGCTTTACCAAGGCGGATCCTCATAATCTCGAGGTCGGCGTGCGCTTCGAACATGGCGACGCCTTCGGCATGATTCAGGCGCATAGCTTCGAGGAGTAGACTGCTCTTCCCAGAGCCCTTCTCGCCAATGAGGAGGAAATAATGGCCAACCTCGTGGCCGGCAACAATGTCGTTGACAATCTCTTGCTCGGGTCGTTGCACCCAATGTTCTTCAACAACCTCGTGCGCATGAGGAACATCTTTGCCAATGGCGGCCAGGTCGAGCACTGGATCGCCAGGCTCAAAAGCATTGGTCAACTTTTGTAGAACAAGGATTTTGTAGCTCTTGTGGTAGATGTAGCCAGCGGCAGCAAAGCCAAGACCCAGCACGACTATGGAAGCAAAGGTCGTGGCCGCCGATTCAAACATTTTGCTCGCCAACGATGGCTCTTGCGCTTGACCGCCATGGTATTGGCCCCGGTGCGGTTGTTCTGAAGCATCCTAGTCAGCATGACGTTTGAGAGTGGAGTTGTGAAAGAACAATTGCGGCTGAGTGAGATTTGGCAGGCATATCAGCACATTGTGACCTCGGAGCGGCGAACAAAGCAGCGATTGGCCGAGGCGACATCGGTGTAGTACCGCACGTCTCGTGACCAGACTGTTTGTGCTTTCCAAAGCTTCAATGAATCTGAAGGGACGCAATCGGGTCATGGTAGAAAACTACCAAGCGAGGTGCATCTTTCCGCAATGAACATAGGGATACGTACCGCTTCGTCTGAAGCTCTGGGTGTTGAAATTGCGTCGCAAGGAGATCTTGTGGGAAGCAGCATTGCAGACAGGACGACCTCGTCCAGCAAGGTGTCGGCCGCCCAATTGACGCGCCAGGCGCGCGGTGAGCTTGCTACTCATGCTCATTGTGAAGAGGAATTATCCAGTGCAATATGCCATGTCCTGTCCGGCGCCGGGAAGCTTGGATAAGGGTGCTCTAAAGTACCGCACCCAGTTTTCAGAGGCAACCAGGAGAAGCAAATGATGAAATAGGCTATGGATACCCCTGGCACTAATTGAAAACAAGCTCAAAGGCACAAACGGGGTCTGGGTCCGATCCTCTAAGCCGGATCAAGAGCCAAGACTGGGTCTAGATCCAAATGGTGGCTAAAGCACGCGCAGCAGGGGAAATTTGATGGCCTTTCGCTGATGATACCCCTGTCGCACAATGACAGATGCAAGCTGAAACCACGGCAATTCGGGGCAGGCCAACGCATCCAAATCGGTAAGACGCCTGTCAAAGAGCTTGTTTACACGACGTGCTTACTCCGTACTCCGCAACAAAACGAACCGCTTTTGTCTCCCTCGACATGGCAATGACGTGGGAACGTGTCACGTGATGGGCAGTTCACGATACACTTGGCAGTCGACGACCATCTCATCCCATGAGTGACTCGCTTCAGACACGATGCATGTTATGCCATTACCGAGACCAAGATCGAAGTAATTTCGTTTTCTTAATTTTTAGAAAATCTTCCGCTCGCGAGCGTTCGCGTCATCACAAATGTGTATCATCACTTGCTCTTGGTCTTCGATATCTTACGTCCCGCATTTCATACTCGAAAGAGTAATGCTGCACCTACACAAGCAGCCGTTAGTTGGGCGGCCCCGAACCCAGTTGGCAAGCTCTGGCATTGAATTTCACTTGTCAGTTGCATGCAGCTGGGAGCCGACAAAGTGTGAAATGCCAAAGTAGACGGACCCCTCGTCACATAACAGAGAGCAACTCTCACTCAGCATTGTGCATCACCAACATCTATTCACATTTATTCACGTCCACCACTTATCTTCCAGGAACGACCGCACTCATCATTCAGTGTTTTCTCATCCAGTGCCATCCCTGGTGGTCGCTCCATTCTCCCATTCGGGGAACGGAGTATCCATGCCCCTCTACGCACCCGAGATTGAGCGGTGGTGGCTTACAAGTGGTGTTGCTGCGCTCACGAATCTTCTGGATACCCAAACTTTCGGCAAGAAACCTGGAGAATGTGGGTTTTCACAGGTGGCGCAAAGCAAGATTCGCATCTTTGATAACGACCGGACCCTTCTGGCTGAGTTTCGCGCTTCCATGCCCGGCCTTCAAGCAGGCCAGGCACTCAATTACGCTGCGAACCCGCGTAGGAACTTGTCCTTAGCTGCGCTTCATGTCTTCAGAAATCCTGAAGAAGGCGGCCTCAACTACTCCAAGGTCATGGAAGGCCTGGCTCTCATCGACGCGGTCGAGGTTCATAGAGTTCGAGTGCTTGCTGCTGCTCAGTCGACGTTAGGGAAACATGCTATTGCCGAGAGTTACCGCCCGATCATGGAAGAAATCCATCAAACGGCATCGCTGCACTACTCTCAGTGCCATATGGGATTTCGTGCATGTGTGAGTTGAGCCTAATTCAATGCATCATGTTCAACCTGTCTGATTACCCCTGGAGGCCCTGGTGAGGAGATTATTTCGCGTTGCGGGCGCCGCCACAAAGGCCAGGATCGAGACCATGGCATGCTTGAACGCCATGTTTCCTGCAACCAACCTGCTCTCAAGTTCCGATGACATCGATCCTTCACCTTGTTCGCCCGGACTTCGTGACAGCATTAGGTTTTCAGTGTTCGACCATCTGGTGAGCACTGATACGTTTTCGCGTGAAAAACAGAAGGCCTTAGAAATGAAGCTTTTCTGCTGGTGCGACATACCGGGCTACCCTCAGGCATACAACGCTTTCATGCTATATGCGGAAGAAGCTAAAAAATTGGAAGACGTCTGCCTCGAGGCTATGCATGCTTGTGAAGGCTTGCGTTTCACTTTCCGCCGCCGCGCCTCATCAACAGAACTGCAAAATTCTGCATCGTCTGAAGGATTCAGAGGATCCGATACGACGGTCATAACACCCGTGTCTAGACCCTATACTCCCAATGGTGACGCAAGCACAGATACTGCTTTAAGCTCTAGAGCGTCTACGTCCTCGGGCAAGCGTTGCTCCACGGTGCCTTCAGTGCCGAGTCCGCTTCTTGGTGGTATGCCTGGCCGTGAGATTTCAGCAGCAAAAACAGACATGGCATTTATGGCCGGTGATTTTGACACTGACCCAGTTCGAGCCTACCCTCATGATCTCTCCTTGGTAGAGTTCTGCCAGCACCCTTTGGCACGAGACCTAGACTTGTCAGCTTCGGATCAAGCTGCACTTGGTCTCCTTTTACCTGAAGAACTGCACGGCCGGAGCTTTTAGTACAACTTCGACAGTGATGACGAGAGTGAGGAAGATGAATCAAACAAGAAACCAGCCATGAAAAGCTCAAGTAGGAGCTTTGGGGCCCGAAGGAGGCAAGGAAGCGGCAAATCCATCACACCACCGGTCCCGTCGCTGCCTCCAATCCCAGAATTGCTGACCACCACACTTGTGCCCAGAGTGTTTGAGAAAATAGTGCGAAGAATCCGTGCTCGCCCGCATGCGTCATCACCGAACAACAATACGCCAATTCGATCGTCGCAACTTAGAGATGATTCAGCCACGGATCCTCAGCCTCGTGCGACAAAGTCTCGGCCAGTTCTGAAGCCCAGGATCTCAAATCCGCGCATTCAACAAAAATCAGTGTCACTCGTTGCAATTTCTGCACATTCCGATACACAATTCGCGCAAGAGCCGGAGTCAGAGGGAGTCAAGTTCCCCGAGGCTTCGGCCTCCTCGGTGCACACTATCAGCTCATCGCTCGGAAGCCCTACCTCTCCTATTTCATGGACTTTAGCAAAGCCTCGTCTTTCTCCTATGGAGTATGTGAGATTATATCTTATCGAGAAATCTCACGCCTCTAAAGCAGGACAACCTTGTCGGCTACCGGAGCCAGAAAAGCTGTGGTTCTGGACTCCGCGGTGGGAAAAGTTCCTTATACTTCCCCAAGTCCCTCCTTCGATCAATCGAGGCATTCTCACAAGCAGACACAACAAAGCGAAATCCGTAGAAAGTCGTGATCTGTTTCAGTCCGTCACGAACTTTAAGAGCAATATCTCGGAACAGTCAGCTATGCCTACTTGTCCGCGGCTTTCACTCAACCTCGGCGGCCTCATGCCAGGCCTATTTCCTTCAGTTATAGACCTAAAAGCCCTCCAGCACGATACAGCAAACTTAAACTCGCCTGAACTGCTAGTTCATATCGCTGAGCCGGTAGAAGGCTTTGCAAGCACCTCTGGCGACAAAGTACTTGCAACAGCTAGCTCAGTGGCTCAGACGCATCCACAGCAGCAACGGGATCATGGTGTCTCTTTACTTGGACAGAATCGGGGCTCCAAAAAGCCCGGTGATGGATGCTCAGCCTCAGATTGGCCACTGGGCCCATCTCTGCCGGCTATCGAAGCAGGCCACAGGGAAACCATATCCTCCGTGGAACATCCATTTCCGCCAAGTATAAATTCAGCTCGCTGCCACGAGGTTACAGAAGAGAATCTACAAACGGACTCACAGATGGCATACGCACCAACTAAGGTGATTGAGGATCTTGTGGATTCTTCGTCAATATACTCTCATGGTAGTACCGACAGCCCTGACGCTCTGGAGCAGCCTGATCCTCTCAGCGCCTCCCAAGACACATTATGTCCTCCAAAGGCAAGGCCATTCTCGCTGCATGTGAATAACCCCCCAAAATGTTCAACAGCTCTGGCTCACTCTCAGTCTGTTGGCAATTACAGTCCAGCTTCTATGACTGCCTTGTTTGATGCTGCCTCACCCTACAGTCCCCAATTTTCTGGGTTATCACGGCGTTCAAGCCAGACATCAACACAGATGTCGCCGAATAAGACCATCACTCAAGGCATCGGTGCATGGGCTCGAGCAGATGACATCGATCATCTACCTAGCCTCCACCCGGCGCCTTTGCGAATTGCTCGCAAATTGGCGCAGCACAATCAGATAGCAGATGCAATAGAGCTGGGGAACACTCAGACATCACTCGATCTAAACCTTCAAGAATTGCAAAGTTTGACAACAAGGGCGGCTTCTAGAAGACTGGCTATTCTGGAGCCGAGGAGCAGCTGTGTTGTTGGCGCCGATGTTGAACAGTCTCTCGACGCAATGATTACAAGTCTCCACGAACCTATCGCCATGAACACTCAAGTCATTTCACCTAGCCATACTGTCAGTCAGCCACCAAGCCCTCAAAGTCAAACTTTCGCTATTGGGCCTCAAGAACCATCTGGATTCACTCCGCGAAGACGTAAAAAGCCTGAAGTCAAAGCCTTACGACCTGACTCTCCGACATTGCCGAGCATGCCAGGCCTCTTTGGTGTGATGGAGACTTCGCCTCCCTCATCCATCATATCTTCTTGCGAGAGCCAAAAGCCTAGAAATTTCGGCCTTGATTCGAAAAAGGGTGTTTCTGAAACACCGCGAACAATACATTCTACTTTACTCGATTCTACGAATGCTTCACAGAGCGGCGCACGCACTCGGCCAGATTCGGGAAGCAGTGTAACACTTAGCAATAAAGAGAGATCTGAAACTTCTGACAAGAGTGTTTTCTCTCTCAGTATCAAACGCAAAGATGCGATGACAATTCTCCCAAGTACATGTGCCCCAAACTCCGGTGGACATGGCACGCTTTCTAACGATGAGATATTAGGCGACACACCCAAGAAAACTAGTTCGGTTGCGCCTGCTGTGCCATTTACCCCTGAACGAAGACGGCCCAAGCATATACCCATTTCAATTGAGGCATACCAATTTGCAACACAACGAGGCGATCTGTCTGGGCGCAACAAAATTGGCAACTTGAACCCGCTGCCTCCTCCACGAGGGGAGTCTAATGCCAACTATCCAAGTGCCTTGGAGCCTGGGTCATCCCGCACAGCCTCCGTGGTATTTGGAAGTCTGTTTCGCAAACGCACACGCTCGGAACAGCATCTGGAGCCCCCGAAGACCCCAACCACTCCCAAGGTTCACTGGCGACCCTTTGAGGCGGACGGGCAAGACCTGCCAGGCGTGTCGTCCTGGGCAGGGGATGGGATGAACAGGGTAGCCAGAGACAAGCAAGGGACTTCTCGCTCCAGTAGCGCACGTAGCCATGAGGAGGCGCGGAAGTCTCAGAAAGGGGATGATCTAAGCACCAAGACAAGCGTGCAGGAGAAGCATTCCAAGAAGGGTTCAAACCTACTGCGGAGGAAAGTCAGTATGGACATGCTTCTCAGCCGCCGCCACCATGTTGAGACCAATGCCTCACCACCTCCGCCCCTTCCACTACCCCCCATTCCGCGCTCCACAACGGCCGATGCAGGCAACCTCAATAGTGCCTCGCTTATCGATGGAGGCAATCTATTTGCGACTTACAAGTCGAAGAAATCCCGGGGCCTCAAAATCGATACAAACAAAGCACGGAACACCGACTAACGGGCCACTACGCGCCCGCGAATCGGTGACGACCAAGGCGCCGGGGTGGCCAAGACCATCCTTGTTGGGTGTGGGCGCGGTGAATCTGATCGGAAGTCAGGGAAGCAGGAAGGTCTAGGTGGGTGGTGATGCATGCATAAAGCAAGGGGCGCCAAGGCGAGGCAAAGGCAAGGCAAGGCAAGGCAAGGCAAGGCAAGGCAAGGCAAGGCAAGGCAAGGCAAGGCAAGGCAAGGCAAGGACAAGGACAAGGAAACAAAGGATGCGGTCGCTAAGGATATTAGGTTCCATGCAGTACAGTAACATGACCCTCCCTTCGGTATCGGACGGTTTACCAATGTGATACAAAGACCTACATTACATGCGAATCGTGCATTGTGGTACATCATAATTTCATCACCCCGTCAAGCTTTCGGGCAACCAGGATATATCCGCAGAGCCGGATATTGTCTCATGATGGGCATGAGGACAGACAGAAAACCGGAACAAGCATGCCAGCCATCCGGAGATTGGGTTTTGGGGCGCATGGCAGTAGCCGTCGATTCGGGCCTACACCTTGCCTGAAGCAAGGAGGACATGGCAAGCCGCCTGTAGCCGACGACGGTGACGGAAGGGTCGTTGTGTGAAATGTGAGACGGCAAAGAATGTCGGGCTTCGGCAACTTGTCAAGCAACAGGCGCCTCGTGGGGGCACAAAGCAAACAAAGATAGCTCCTTCGACTATGGCTTCCACTCCTCGGGCCGCTCCCAGATGCAGACTGACTCGAGCCCGTTTCTCGGCTATCTATCATGATTAACGCCATCGTTTTATCCCCACACACCCTTTTGGAATCAAGCGATATGGGCAATTTGCTTTTTCGCATCACAAGGAACCAGTTTCAGTCGGCATGCTGAAGGTTGGAACTGCCGGGTCTCCTGCAACAGGGGGGGAGGGGGGAGGTGAGATGGAGGGGGGGAGAAGAAGCAAAGCTCGAGATCGATGGCACACTCCCCTCCACCACGCGCGCGGTGATCGAAATTTTTTGATCACATCCGGGGTTTAGCGGGAGCCTCATGACTTCCGGGCAGGCATGAAAAAGCAAAAGGGAGGGGTGGGCGTGGACGGCACGTTGGCGCAGAACCGATGAGCCCAAAAGAAAAATTCCAATCAACCGGAACGGTGGTTTCCTCTGGTTGGCCTCAGCTTGTCAGGATCTTCCCAGCGGCTTTTCTGCAAGTCCGAGGCCAATAGCGGAGTTTGACACCGACGCCTTCTCCAGGGTTCACATTTTTGCTGGCGGCCAAACTCTGAAACCCGGTGAGAGGATGGCTAACGCCATGTGCGCATAGACGGCTGCAGGCGTCCCCTTTCGTGCTTCTTCAATGTCCTTTGGACAAAGAGCACGGCTGGGTCGAACAAAAGCGGAAACCGGATCGTCGTTTGCATGCACGATCGCGGGTAATTCTTTCAGCGCCCGCCTCGATCGCGAAAAGGACGGGCGCCGCTTTGTGTTCGCTGATGAGAGAATGACGACGTTATATCACAGGCCACCGGGATTGAACCCTTGAAAATGGGGCTATGCGCTGGCTGCATCGCCGGGTACGATCCTGCGCGCCTGGCGATATGTGGGGTCCTGCGGTCCAGAAACTGGCCTGGATGTTACCGGTACGGTTCGAGATTCATCTTAGCTCCATTGGGCCTGCTCTTGCTTTCGTCAAATGAAGTTCCTTCAAGCTGCCGCAGGAGAAACGGTGGAACCTGCAGATCAGATCGATCACGCTTCTTGTACAGGGATTGTCTTGCGTTATTCAGAGTAGTTACTGCCAACCAGAGGGATGCTGATACGACATCTGCGGATGTGTCGAACAGTAAAACGTAGCGGTGAGGTAATGAGACTTATTGTAGAAGTTATCAATCTCCTCTGCCGTACAAAGCAGGCCTTGCGATTGGTTGTGTGGCAGAAGGTTTTGCAAATAGTAGTCGTCATCCAGTCTATGGTCAGGGTCCATCTGATCCATCTCACCAAGATTTTCCAGAAAAGCCCACACCATCATTGGAGGGGCCCCATTCTGCCCTGGGTCTACAGAGTACAGAACATACCGATACGACGGGAGCCTGGACAGAAACCGCTGGTCAGCGAGAAGGCGTCAAACTTCCCTTTACCCGCCCGAGTTAAATCGCGCTAGAGGCCTAGTTCGCCTAAAACGAAGTTCTTAGAACACATCTTGAGAGATATACGGTTGCTGCTTGCATGTCCCTTGAGTAAGCATTTCGTATACGTTTACAGGACTGCAACGGCAAGTGGCTATAATATTACTTGTTGACAAGTGTGGTGGTACACCTGACACTGGAGTCGTAATTCGGGGCTGCCCTCAACCCATCAGGTAGGTCTGATTCGCATTTTTACGTGTGTTCGAAGGCTCGCTGCCTTGCGGCCGCGTCAGATGCATGCGTGGATGGGGCGCCAGGTGGACCGTGTTCCGATCTGTATGCAGCTAAAGCCTGTGAGATCCGTCGGGCATGGGCAAAGAGGGCCAAACATAGCTATCTTCTAGCAGGGTTGGTACGGAGCCGTGTCCAGAGCTTGCGATTCGCGAGCAAATGCTCTGTGTACTAACATACGTCTCGTTGCTGCGGTCAACCTGCTGGCGACGCTAGGCAGCGGTGAAGCCTCACAAATGAGAGTAGAATCTCATCTCGTAAGCGCGAAGCACAAGTTCAGCAGGGCGAGTCTCCCTCGAGCCGACACCTTCACCGAATGGAAATGAAAGATCAACTGCGGAGGTGATACGCGTCGCCACGCTATTTCCCCGGAACCCATTGCCATGCAACAGAGTTCCGGTGAGCTGACTCAAAACTCATGTACTCGGAGGTTATCCATGTGAGCACGTGGCCAGGGTGTGCAGAGAATCGACTTGAGTCTATCGGATGATACTGGGCGACTTATCCGATCTGGGCGAAGAGTACTCCGTACCCAAGCCAAAGTTGCTTGACATATCACCTTACTGCTTTGGCAAACAGCCAATCCTGAGATGCCTGAATGTAGTTAGTGGGTTACAGCCCCAAGCAATCATGGCTCTTTCTGTCGAGGCCTGCGGCTTTCAGCTGAGCCCACTGGATATGTCTTGAGGGGGTCCTTCCATTATGTGGGTGAATCGATTCCGAGAGTCTCTCGCCTCGACTGGACAGTCTTCAGTTAGATGACGTTATAGCTGCGTATTGAAGTATTGAGCGCGTGCGACCCATCCGGGAAAGGAAGTTACGGACGATGTTAGAGTTGAACATGCATTCTGGACAGTACGCATACAGGACAGGGTGTGGCTCCAAGCGGATTAAACCCCTCCCCACGATCATTTGCGTGGCCTCGGGATGGAGCGTGCAAAGCAATTCTGGGGCGGACCCGTAATTAGAAGTTTGCGACAAAGTATTTCAAAGTACTACTTTGCTGGCCGCCGCTGCAAAGCTCGGTTCAATTCGGCCGCGACGACATGCATAAGCGTGAAGTTACGGTGGCAGCTCGAGGAGGTGAACCTTATGCGATTTGCGTTTTTAGGAATAGATTGTGGCGGCGATGTTCCGTCGGACCATTCGGAGATGAGAAGTTATTCCGGACTACCTAGATGGGGAGCAAGAGACAGGCCAGGGGACTAATCTTGTCAAGACTATGTGTTCATACCTAAAAGCTTACAGGCTGTGGTGATCCGGCGCCAAGCCATGAAGCTCCCGCGAGATCTTCTGCAACAGATACACACTGGAAGACAATGCGGGTTGGCGAAAGGAGATTCTGCCTTCCCACGCCGTGAAAAGGGCCTGCAATGTGGGTCAAACCGCCTACCCACGTTGTAGTTGGTCCCACGCCTCATCGTTTTGGGGGAGCCACCCTTTCGGCCGAGTGTTTTGGTTAAGAAACAAACGCTTGAGACATTGTCCGTGGCCCAGATACGCTTATTGCGAATGGGGACTCGCTTTCCCGTCTAATCAGACGAGGCGCTCTCCATGAGTTCACATCTTCACGCTGTCGCACGGGGTTCCGGTCAATACTCTCCACTCGAGGGGTCATTTGTCTCAGTTGTAGTGTGTGACCATGGCCACCACAGTAAATCACATTGGTGAACATTGGTGTTGTCAACACGAGTCCAGTTGGCAATTCACAGCAATCATTCAGGTGTAGGAAGGTATCTGCGACCCCCAATAATGTAGGATGGATGGCGAATACGCACCAGGCCTGATAGGAGGAATCAGCTTTGCAAATGGTTCGTAAGCTCCTCCCCCCCCCCCCCAGCTCGTCTCACGATAGTGCGCTTGGCGTTGCATAAAGGCAAAGACGTCCTGGTTATGTTGGAATATGGTACCTTCTGCAAATGACCCTTGTCCGCACCTCATTAGCGCCCGCCTCTTCCATAAAAGTAGCGGAACTAGAATGGGAGCCGTCATCTAGATTTCCGACGGAGAAATTAACGTGGATGATCCTGACATGCTTGCTGCAACCGGAAGCATACTCTGATGAGCCGCGAAGATCTTTAAAAGTCGATCCATTCAAGAGTTCGGCATGATGCTGGCTTGTCCGAGACAGTGATGGTCGCACCGAGTGAAGGGGTCGGCTTCGCTGCAAGAACAAGCATGTTGGAAGGATAAATCCCGTCAAATGCAGGTCAACTCGAGCGAAGCGCTTCTTCCAACCAATTGCAAGTTACAACATGCACCTTGACTTCTTACTAAAGAGGGCCGAGCGCCCGCTGCAGGAAGAGAAGTGGAAAGTGATCAGTCCAACCCCTCCCTGGCGTGGCGTGTCGGTACCAGCCTAAGACGAGTTGCGTTTACGGGTGAAGGGGGTCGGCACGCGGCAGGAGGTAACGAGCATCACGCAGCTTCTGTCAGGAAGACGCTACACTGCGTTGAGGCATGTTGTATTAACTGGACCCATGTGAATACCACGAACCCTGGTAAGAAGCGTGGGGGCTCGTCGGCATTCGATCGACCCGACTCCAGCGATACGGTAACTCAACTTGAACATGCTTGGTGCGCTTGTTCTTCGGCCTGGAGCTATGTCGAGGCCAAATGACCAAGGCTTGAGTTAGTAGGAAGAATTGTGGTGTCGAGTAATGTTAGTTTGAAAGCATCCCTGGACGACGCCATGGCGAGAAGCGGTGAGGAATCGACCAGTCCACGCCAGAACTTCGGGAGCCAAGCAAGACAGTGTTGCATCAGCGGCAGCACAAGTTGTTGGTTTTCTTTCCGTGCCTCTCCCCCTTCGCTCGTTCTGGGCACCGGATTCGAATCAAGAAACATCCGATGCGACGCACAATAATTGCTTCTTCGCACATCGGCCAGACGAAGAGATGACTGGTAAGACGCAAGGACCCTGAGATTGGCAGCCGATGGTCTTTGCGACCTGGGGTCGGGGCCCACCGCGCATGACATCAATGCCTGGTTCAACTTTGGGAAGCGTGGTTTCAACTGCACAGCGCAACTTCTCTCTTCGCAATGAGACAACGGATCCGACCAAAGAGACTGGGTGCACGGGTTCTTTGAGCGGAGACGCCCAGGGTCAGAACAACAACAATGAAAATCCTATGCTAAGGATTGGTCACATATCACACCTCTCCTATAGGAAACCAATTGAGTCGTGTCAGGAACGAGAGAGCTTGTCCGAAAGGTCTGATGGTTATTAAGGTAGGTAACAATTAATGTGTGGTGGGAATGGAGGACGGTTTACGCGGGAGTTTTCACCCCCAAGAGATACCTGCCTTGTTGCAAAGTGCCCAGGCGATACTGTGCTGATAGTGCAATGTGGAGAGATTCGCACTCACGCTTAGCTAGGGTATAGTCTACAGCGGGCACTTGTAAACCCTCGCCAACGTCACCTTCTGTCGGGCCGCTCCGCACTGTGCCGTTCCTGGGGCCAGGCGCCACGAGTCCGGATAAGGTAGGTTTTCACTTTGGAATACCTTCAGGGCAAGCATCGATCAGGTAAGGTAGGGCAGTTAGTGCCTGCCCTGCCTTCCCCGAGCAGAACCTGCAGGTACTTAGACGATGGAGGAGGAAGGCGACTCTCCAACCAGCAGGAAAAGCAACGTGCCTTGCCTTACCTTCCCCAGTTCGCCTCTACGTCTGTGCCGTACTCTGTAAGGTGGCTCTCCCAACATCCACCCGCAGACCATCACAACCCAGCCTGGTTCGCGCTTCTTGGGTAAGGCAGCTTCCATCTCCTCGGAACAATGACAGCCAAACGCAGATCTACGACCAAACCAGTGACCAATACTTGTCTTGGCATATCCACAAGCCTCACATGTCCTCAACTTCTGGCGGCTTGTGTCTAATGCGGCGCAGGTCGGCCGCGGCAATCCATAACACCGGCACGACTCGGGATCCTTCTTCTGTCTTGCCGGACCCTAGCCCACGGATCGTCCATAGGTCGCATTGCGCTGGGTCTAGCAGCGTGACCCCCGCCGTCGACTATGCACGAAGGCAGGGCCCCTGGGGCCCTTACTCCAAGAGCCATGAGGCGAGTCGAGCAGACACGTCGAGTGTGCACCAAGTCTAATACGGACGCAACGTTCGTCCAGCTGTCCCGGACGAGGGTTGTGAGACTTGACGGGCCAATAAGTGAGGTGATGTGAGCTGTGTCTCTGCCCAAGCTCCCGGTGACCTATAACGTCCCCCCGCGGACTGGGGATTGAGCCCTTTACGGGCTGGTGGGCTACGATCACTTGCGGTCGCACAGCGTTGAAACATCAGCCAGATGCACTGCAGGGCTGCACATCGGAAACGCCCAACTGCAGCTCCGCTACAAATCACAGTCCATTTTTCGACTACTGCAGCCCATGATATCATGCCACAGGCAGCCTGCGTCTGTATCAGCCACTGGTATGTCGCTCCCCAGCTTCCACTGGGCTTGTGGCTCCCACAACATTCGCTGCAATGATGGGGGCGCACCAACCATCGTAGGCCGTTAACGCATGGCAAGCACTGCTCGTCTTTCCCCGCAACGCAACTGACATTTCACATTACCTTATGCTCTGCCAGCCTCTAGCCGGCAACAGGAAAGTCCTTCCGCCGATGCGCCAGGTCGCATGTCCCTCCTGCTTTGGGGAGTGTTTAATGAGGCCATTGCCTTGTGTTTGTCATGCGGCTGTTGTTGATGGCTTGGCTGCAAAGGGGGTTCTGTCCTAGGGAAGTCAACAATGTTTCCGCATGGTGGCTGTTTGGTTGCTGGATACTCCGGGGGTGAACAACACCTCTCGATGCCCTCCTCGTCGCTCTGGGGTCTCTTGCCTGATTCAGATCGATATTGAGGCATGGGTTTTCTCCAAGGTCTAGGCCTCTACTTTCAGGTACTTTGCTGTGATGCTTACAGGGTGCACCTCACACTAGCACCAGGGAGGGGGGGGATGAAGGCCCGGAATGGTTCTCCAGGTGGACACCCAGGGCCAAGAAGCCAAACGCCCACCCCCCTGTGATTCTGCTCCAACACGACGAAAGCCAAGATGAGGCACCCGGCCACGATGGGACACTTCTCACCCCCCTTCAATTGGCATCCTCGCTCGCGGTAGCGACGGCACCAAACGACACTGCTTCTTTGTCTTCTTGGCAGGATCTCTCCTGAGCCCTCCCGCTTGTCGCCGTACCACACTTTTCGTTACACTACTGAATCGTAGTGCCTGTATCCATTTGCGAGTGCAGCGAAAGGTGGGGAACGCAGACACGCCGGCGATGCTGGATTTCATGGGCATTTACCTGATGTCTCCTAGTAGGACCCTGTCCGTCCACCTTGGCCATGCCATACCATACCAAATAAGACCGAACTTGTTCTCTCCACCTTTTTCAGCCCCTCCAACCCACACTCCCTCCCTCCTCCGTTGCTTTTCCACCATTTCTCTTGCTTGTGATCTTCACAGCACGTCCGCTCCAGGACAGCCACCGCAACCCTGACACCCAGCCAGTGTTGGTGTTGATGACCGGCCCTCGACATACATCAAACCCATCCGCCACCCGCGGCCTTTTCGCTCCACGTTGTCTCCTCTCCCGCTCTTGTCGGATCCGCTTATGGACGTCGAATGCCGTTCTTGATCGATCGACCAACTCCCGGTCTCTAATCTCGCACGATTACGCCTTGCAGACACTCTCTCTCCTTCTCCTTTCTCGCCCTCGGGAACTTGGGGACTAGCTGGCTGTGTCGGACTGGGCATGCCTTTAAACGCAGCGGGCAATGGAAGAATCGCTTGCCCTCGCATCGGACGGGGGGGAAATGGCATGGTCGGACAACCAGAGCTCCTCATCGGATGAAGGTACTCAAGATCTCACGGCACCACTTTCGCCCTCGTCTATGGACACCACCTGGCTCAACACCGCCTCGACGACGCAACTACAAGGAGGACAGATATCGCCTGCAAGCTCTGCCATGGATGCACCTCTGGACTCGTCTTCAGCCCCAACCATGGTACACTCAGCTTCATCGTCGTGCACAGATACTTGGAGTGTTGGCTACGTCGACCGCGATGACACTGAAAGAGAAAGCAATTGGGAGCAAGGTTCTGATGGCGTCCTGGCGGTCCCCAAGCTAGAAAACTTCGAGGATGATTTCACTCTTGACGACATAAAAGCCCCGCCGATGTCGACTACGTCTGATGCTTCTAATGCACAGGCAAAACAGAAGAGACCCCGTGGTCGCCCTAGGAAGCATCCACTCACACCGGTGGTGAGCGCCAGCAAGGTCACCAAAGGACGCTCCAAGACTGGTTGTATTACCTGCAGGAAGCGCAAGAAGAAGTGCGACGAGGCCAAACCACGCTGTATGCTCTTTCCTCGAGCCTCAGGCGTCCCATGACTGACATAATTCTGATCTATAGGTATGAACTGTGAGAAGAACGCAGTTGTCTGTGAGGGTTACCACGAGAAGCAGATCTGGAAGAGTGGCAGAGAAAAGGCCGAAGAAGGTAGGTTGGCGATTTACCCGGCGTCTTGGCTGCGGCTAATGTGGTCAACAGAGCGAATGAGGAGGGAAAGCCTCCCCATCATTACAATGCAACCCATCTTCCACGGTGTGGAAACAGTCGAGGACAAAGTCTTCTGGAAGCATTACATAAACCACTTCAGTAACATTTTAACAGTCGAGAGTGAAGCCAAGAACGCATTCAAAGACATCATTCTGCAGCTCGCAAACGAGCATCAAGGGTTGATGCACTCTATTCTGGCACTCAGCAGCAAGCATATTGACCTTGATGCTCCGTATGGCGCCAAACTCCTCCAAGAGAATCCGTCGACGACCAAGGACCTGATGCAGCAACGCTCGGACTATCATCATGAGCAAGCCATGACCCGATTATATGCCGACATGGACGAGTCTCTGGACAAGGACGACCCTGAGTACAAGACGATCCTCTCCGCACGTTATGGACAAATGCTGTGCTTGCTCCTGCAGACGAGGGCTGAGGGCAATCCTCGAGGCGAGCACCGCGTTCACTTGCAAGCCTACCAATCTTTGATCCGACACTCTCCGCCTGACGACCCCGTTTTTCACACCTTCATTACCGAATTCTTTCAGTATCATATCTATGCAGACGACCTTTTCTGGCACGCTGATACTCTGACCAACCGCTTGTCCTCGGAAGCGTGGGAGCCATCGCTGCCTATCCACCCTCCTCGACTACTCGGCGTTGCAGATGGTCTCTTTTGCTATCTGTCTCAGATCACAAGCATCCGCAATGCCATTCGTGCAAACATGGCATCCTTCACAGATCCCCTCGTTGACTACACTAGTTTGTACCGAGCAGCCGAGATTGACGCCGCCATTCGGGAGTGGACGCCCCAATGGCCAGCAGGAGACAGCCGGGAACGCGTGGGACTACTCTACAAACAGATGATGTGGGTGTATCTTTTTAGGACGGTGTATCCTCCGACACCTTTCCGAGCCCGCCGGTCAAACTTCGATCCCATCCGTAGGTCCACCTTCGATACGTTTCCTACCATGAACATGCTCGCGCCTACACCACAGCGGCGAGCCTCAATGACGACAGCCCGCCAGGATACTGGCTCAACAACGGCGCCTGCCATGGGCATCAGTCACTCCAACCCAGGCATTCAAGCACCGCACAACTATCCGTCATCCCGTCACCCTGTGCGAACGACGTCAATGCACGAGCTAGACTCTCACACTATGCCCGGTCATCAAGAGGCAGCTGTCCGCCGAGCTTCGCCTCCTCCCGTGCGCCGTCCGGCAAACCACGATCGCCGCATTACGCTAGCCGTTGAGGAGTCGCTGACAATTCTAGAGTCCTTCAGCCCTTCTGACCCAGTTCAGACTCTACTTCTCATCCCTTGCCTCGTCATCGGCACTTCTTGCTTCGTGCAGGACCAGCAAGACCGCATTCGAGCTGCCGTCAAAGCCGTCAAGGGCTACACCGGCTTTCGAAATTGCGACCGTGTTGTTGAACTCTTGGAGGAAATCTGGACATTGATGGAGAAGGGCGACTGGGTGGCAGTTTGGGATTGGCAGAGCGTTTCACAACGCTTGGGCCTGGATTTCCTCTGTGCTTGAATGAAGGACTCACATTCAATACAGAATTGCTCGGCCTCATTTGACGCTTTTCGCGGCCAGCAAACTATCACTGAGCACAACTTCAGTTCGATGCTACGCTTCTCACAGGCCTTAGTGGCCACGAAGAGAAGGGGTGGACGAGCGGCATTCCCGTTTGCATACCACTTCCAAAGCTTCTACGCAGCAGGGCACGACCTTCACATCTGGATCGGTGTGTTACCGGTGGCGGCTCCTCTTATCTTGTTTGCGGCACATGATCCTGTGAAAACCCTCCGGGGCTAGTTCCGGGAGAGCTGACTCGCCAAACGCTTCACAGCAATCAACTGTGCACCAAGGACGAGGTCTCTTTGTGACAAGCCGTCATTGGATTGATGGGAAGGCGGTGGATGCCTTGACGGCTTCGGGTAGGATCTTGCCCGTCTACTCAGAGTAGAAATGATCCACAAGGCGAGGTGGAGCTGAAGCCGGAGCTCGGCGACACCAAGGAGGTAACGTGTCATTTCATCTGAAGGCGTTCTTTTGGGGGACGGTTGTCCTTTTTTTCCCAACTTTACAGATAAAGTCATTACATCCATATGTTTCCGGCATCATATCAGAGTGGTTCCAGTCACGCATCGCGCAGGTTTTGATGGGCGAATTGTCCTTAGAGGGTAGCAAGGGGCCATCCTGCACAGCGGGCCGGCTGCAGATAGACGGAGTTTGACTATGATTGCGGCTGTGTGCGTTGCAGGGGTTTTCTGGGAGGCGTTGGTTTATAGAGTTTTGTGTGGTGTATCTTGACGTGGGGGATGGCCATGGTGGAGGCAGTGCTCTGTTTGGCTCCCTTTTACATACAGTGGACAGTCGGAAGTGAACATGACGAAACGTGTTACTCTTGAATGCTTTGTTGAGCGAAACTTGTAGCTCGTTCCGTCTGTTAACTAAGGTAAGGTGACATATTGCTTGTGGTGGTGAAGACATCAAGTCCACCGACTCTCGAGACGCGGGGGCAGTTTGTTGTTGATGCATGACTGCAGCGTTGCAGCTTCTGTCTCGGGGCTGCCTCAAGATATCCGCTTTGGATGGCACACCGTCCTTCTCCATCATGGCATCATGCGGCAGCGAGCCCACATCGCCAAGAACGGGTCCTTTGGCGTACAGTACATATACTAGTAGGACATGCTGCACATGGGACACCCAGGGAAACCACATCGTACGTAGGGTTGCTGTAGAAGCTCGCTCTAGTGTGC
>PXOD01000185.1:0-88593 GCA_003012165.1 Paramyrothecium roridum
GGGTGGTGGTTCTACTTTCCCCATCTGCCACCCCATTTTCCCTTCCCCCCCCCCCCCAACTCACTATCCCCCGTCTGCTTGTGCTTTGCAAGTTAATTGGCATGCAGGATGCGATTAGCCAGATTGCGGTGGCGCCACGCTCGACGAACCCTCGATGATACGGTGGCTGCACGGCAGTCGGGGGCGGACCAGGGAGGCAGCACAGGGGAGAGGGAGGGAGGGGTGGGTAGGAAAAAGGGCGTAGGGTGTGCTCGATGCAGCGCTCTGTTCCTCTTGCGGGAAGCGCGTGAACGTAAAACGGGGAGACAACACCACTGCCCTGGGACGTAACCGGTACCTTGGGCGTGGAGAAACTTAACCCCCAAGCCTTTTTGCTTTTTTCGCTTTTCCCAGTGTGGAAAGCCGAGGGGGTAGGGAGAGGGACAAGGGAGTATGGGAAAAAAGCTAGGGCCGCCGAGCAATTCATCATCTTGTCAGTGTTGTTGTGCTGGAGAGCCGCGTGAGACAAGCCACCACCGACTAGAACAAAGTTTAGTACCCATCCAACTAGAACGGGGGACTGTCGTTTTCCTTTTGCAGTTCCCAATCAATGCCCCCCCTTGCCCCCATACGTAAGTAAGGGCCAGGGTTCAAGGCCGCTTGTCTTAGCTTCGATTTCGTTGGCTTGGCTTGGTTTGCGTTTCTGCCTTTCTCGGGCATCTCTCGTACCTAGCCTACCTCACCTTATTAGGTTGGATAGAGAAAGCCTCGAGCGCAGAGTCACGGGAGGAACGCCTTGGGTGACGCTGACTCTTGCTTCCTCGTTCTCGACCACATCTCCGCGGGGCGCCAGTGCAATGGGCACGCCTTCTCCTTATGCTTTCTTCTCCAGGCCCCCGAAAACTTACATCATTCCATACCTCTAAAAAGCTTCGTCGTTCCGGGCGCGTGGAAGGTTCAAGGAACAAACTGTCGTTGGCGGGAAAGGGGGGGCATCGGGTTCCGGTAGAGTGAAATGCGACCTCAGCGCCCACCCCGTGCTCATGCTTTGGCTATCGGAGTTTCGGGGTCTAAGAGACCCGTATCGCAACGAGGTTTTGATTCCACCTTCTCCAGCTTCGCCAACATGCACGTCTCATCACCTTCAAACTCTTTTGTCGTACGCGCCTGATCTGTTTCCTAGGGATGATTCCAAAGTTTAAATTAAGACCATGATCTGGGACACCCACTTATGCAAAGCAAAGCCTGCGGTCCTTTTTTCTCCTTGTTGCTTTCCGCGTCCATTTTTGCCCTTGCCGCTGTGGTATCGCTTTGTTTTCGCTTCGGTCAATTTTTTTTTTCTTTTTCCCCATTGTTTTCTCTTGTGGCTCCCGTGTCGGGATTGCTTCTGGGCATCCATTTAGACTCTCGAGCGTTTTGAGTTTTCCTGTTTGGGTCAACTGCATCGGCTGACTCGAAGGAGCGTGCTGTGTGATGTGGCACACACCCAAAGTACCAGTCACCACAGCCTGGGCAACGACCGGCTCCGCGAGCTGGGCCCTGCATCGTTGACAGGGAGATTCAGCCTCAGCCCCATGATTCCAAATATTAATCTGATTCTTATCCGAATTCTAATTCTCCATGGCCTTTGAACAACTCTTTGCTTTGCCATCAATGGTCATTGTTCAAAGCTCTATCCTCTTCATTCATCTTCATCTTTCTCATTCTCATTCCTTCCCTTCAAACAACCAGTGGGCCCAGCTTGCGCCATTCAGACCCCCTGCTACAGATTTTCGTGTGTCTCCACGGGCCAAACCCAGTCTATCCCTCCTCAGCCGCGAATGCATCCCCCGTTTGGGGTTCATCAGCTGGCAATCGCTGTCCCATTGTCGGCGCCATTCACTTTCATCATCAGCATTTTTCCAGCGCCATGCCACGTCGAGCATGGTCCCACATCTCGCTGCATTAGGACGCTGTCGTATTCTGGCTTGCATGCCCTGCTAAAGCATGTCATTCTCGTGCGTTTGTGGTTTGACGCTTACGCAACAACAGCCCTACCGGCGACCTTCGGACATTGCGTTTCGTCTTGAGGTTTGGTTCTAGTCTGTCTAGTCCCTGTTCTGGCGCATCAACCAACAGCTCGCTGACCAATGCTCCCCACGTCCGGCCCGACCTGAAAGCATGGGGGTCGATCAAGGATTTTCCACCTACCGTTGGCCTCTATTTCCGGTGCAAGGGTTTAACGAACTGGTTTGTCGCAGACGTAGTATCAACCATGGATGCCCACGTCAGCCAAGACGTAAAGTCCGAAGTAAGATGATACTAAATATTTTTATTTTCCGCATCGTGCTGCTGCAAGTCGGTCTGGTCTCCGAACTCATGCAGACCCCTGTTTGGGAGGATCTCGAAATAAGGTTTACGCCATGCCTCATTCAGTATCGACTCAGCTGGAGCGCCTATGGGTTTTCCCGATTTGGAGATAGTCCGGACGGATAATGTCGTTGCAAGGCACCGCTGCATCCACTGCCTCAGGCGAGAAAACTTAAACATCCACTCCCGGTGGCCATTCCTTTGGCTCCTTCTGGTGCATTACTACCTGTTCACCTCCATCACTCTTCCAAGGTCCTTCCGGGCGCCATCGGGGGGCCCAGACCGCTCGTCATGAGAACGCAATTCCGAAACTGATTCTTTGTTTGCCTCACCTGCTGCGACCACAGCAGGCTATGTGGCATGAGTCGCGTCCCCCCTTCCTCCGGTCGACCTTGT
The DNA here is from genome assembly GCA_003012165.1 of Paramyrothecium roridum. Classification (NCBI taxonomy): domain Eukaryota; kingdom Fungi; phylum Ascomycota; class Sordariomycetes; order Hypocreales; family Stachybotryaceae; genus Paramyrothecium; species Paramyrothecium roridum. The sequence goes on from PXOD01000185.1 coordinate 2,725, forward strand.
GGCCCTTGCGTGCATGACACATCCTTCTGGAAGCACGCTAGAACAAATCTCACAAATGAATCGTTCACCTGGTCGGCCTTGGAAGGCGGCGCACATGGCTCTGGTCCGACGCCGCACTGACATAGATCTCCCCTGACTGGTGTTCTCGCCGATGGCACGTTTCCTGAAGCTCCTGGCTACTGGGTCACGATCTAATCCATCCCAATGTGGCTGCTTAAGCCGTCGGCCTAATGGATTGCAAATTCATGGCCACGGTCCACCTCTGAGCGATGACATCCTAAAGCTCAGCACCGTTCCTCCACGAGATCCACTACATACCACGACTCGACCGCGCCACTTAGCAAAGTATTTCCCGGCACACTCTCATCCGTTGCCCAACCCTGCACGGTACTGCTTGACACGCCCCTATACTTGTGTCGTGCGCCGGCGAGGGCTCGGACCGGTCTTTCCAACGAATTTCTAGAAAAGAATAAGTGCGGGTTTCCATTACTCTATAGCATGTCATATTTGTACAAAAAGGTCTAGCAAAAAGTGGGATAGTCGCACCCGTTCGTCGTCTACTCTTACCAACGTCCCTTACAGGTCTAATATTACAATCATGATGATGGGCGTCTCCGCTTTCCAATATTCCATCCCCAGGACCTGAGGACCTTAACGACCTTTGGCGTCAAAGCGGCGGTGAGCGGTACTCGGACGAAAATGAATGACTTGTGTATGGCGTAGGCCAATGCTAGTTGCGTCGTGAGACCTGTGGTGTTGAGAAAAATTAGTTTCCTGCTACAGCGATGTTCCGGCGAACCTTCGCTCAGGGCGTAAGCTCAGGGTGTACAACTTACTGGCGTCTTGCTTGTTTCGTTCCTGGGCTTCCTCAACTCCCCAACTTGCCATTTCCACCTTTTCGCTAATCTCACCACTACCGAGCTCTTTCTGCTCTGTTCTCTTAAAGGCCTGCCATGTCTTTCGCCAAAGATCCTTAGCACCTTGGCGTATGCTTTCAGGAATCACGCTTCCGACTGTGGACACAATATAGTGCTCGATATTGCCTGTTCGCAAGGGAGTCACGGGTTAGCAGGATTCCAAAGAGCGACTAAGGCAACAATGCGTGCAGAACGAGACCCACCAATAGTTTCAACACCAGCCCACCTGACAATGAGGAAGCTTAGGGGTAGGTCGACCACACTGAGACCAAAGTAGACACCAACAGCTACCCAACCGTACTCCTTCATGAGCTTCCTAAGGCGTTCCCTCAGGGTCTGAGGCTGAACTTGCTCACCGCCCTTTCCCGAGCCATTGCCGGCGCCGGCGCGGCGCCATGCAGACGACCGGAACCCTCGCCCGGGGACTCGGCGAAATGCCGAAGTGAACGGCGTTGCCGGTCGTGACATCCTGGGGCTGCTCTGGAACGAGTTCTGCGCCCAGGCCTGCCACAGATGGCTCGACGTGCTAGGGCCTGATCGCGAGCCAAACGACCTCGTCCATGCCCCGTTAAGTGTAGCAGTTGGCGTCGACTTGACGAGGCTGCCGAGCGGCCGAGCAGAGGCTTGGAACGAGGCTTTGAACATGACGCTGTGGTTATCGAGGCGCCCAAGAGAATCAATCGTAATTGTTTTAGCAACGCGGGAATTGAGTGCGGACGCTCGAAATGGTCGGGGGAGGTATTATTTGGTCGCGATTGGTGAGCCGGAGTTGACGGGTAATGGACTTAACGGAGCTTTGCGGAATCCGCAGCTACCGCTGTCGTCTTGCAATTGCGGGCTGGAGGGTGCTCACGGGCGGAGAAGGGGATCGGGTATCGCTCGTTGATGGCCTCAAAGCCTGTTGTGGTTGCTATTCGCGTCGGGTGAAGTGTTTCCACATCGTCGCCTCGCAGGGGACTCTGGTTTCGTGGAAATTTTTTTGTCCATGGTTGCGACTCGGTCCGGAAATCATGACGCCAATTTCACGGGTACCCACGGTGTGGTTGACAACGGCTGGCAGGAGGTACTCCTAGCAGATTGAGCGGTAGATTGCCACGTTATCTGGTAGGATAGTGACTTTCCTCATCACGTGCGGTTCTTATTGGCCCACCATCATTCGTAACGACGAAATGGGAAATGATTGGGTGGGGCAAATTTGCTTAACTCACATGAGCCGCAGCCCACCTGACTTCGACGTCCAAAGCAATTCAAATACTTGAAAGAGTGTAGATGTATTGAATGCGGCAATGATAGTCGTGAAAAGCATGCTGTCGTTCATGGACGCCCGTGACGAGTGCGATTTTACCAGCGTTCAAGTCTGCTGTAGCCTCTGGCATTCCCCAATCTCGTTAAGTGTCGGCGGGCAGTCAACGCGGTTGAATGCCTTCGTCAAGGCAATTCTCGTATATCGACTTTGAATAGATTTCACTACTTGATCCGGATAGCTAGTTCTCAGATCACGGAATTTGAACCATCTTTTTCTGCATAGCAGTGGGCGTCGTTATTGCCCGGTCCGAGTGAATTCAGGTGAAGAGTCTATCCCTACCGAATCCAAAACGCCACGTTCCCGACTCTCTGGCGACGAGCAGGGGGGTTTTAGAACATGCAGCAAGATGCGCAGCTATTTATATAACTGGGCTCTTGGCTAACCACCATGTTCGTGATATGAAACTTAAAAAAACACTTCAAGATGAATTCACACTATACCACAGCCACAAGAGGTAGTGCATACTAGACAAATAGACAATGGGATTGCTCGGGACTCTTTCATCTTCTGGGAAGCAAGATGTAGGTATACTCGCTGGTACGATGGGAAGATACTCCAGGGAAATACCATGCACTGCTGGCCAGCTGCACGACCGTCGCTTGAGGTACGTCCCACACAATGACTGCGCCCGAGCAAAAACTCGGCCCGGGTACAACTGCAACCTACCTACCTCTACCTCTCCTTATCTCCCTCGGAGTCGAAAGCCAGACTATTCGCCTGATTCACAGATCCATAGGTGTGTATGTTACCAGCTAATTACCTGGAATCCTAGGTGGTTTGAGATGTCAACGATTATCCTATTCTTATCTCTCCTATCCTCTTCTTATCGCAGTCTCTCCTTCTCGGCAACTCCCTCCTGCTATATCTTGGGGCTCCTGACCAAGTCACGCGGCTTGGACGGCACGTGAGTCGGTCCAGGCAGGAAGTGCTCCTTCCTCGAAACTTCATGGCTATGAATCACTCGGCCTCGTGGCAGCTTCCGCCTAATTTCAGTCATTTGTTTCCACTTCGTCGATAAATCTGCCTGGGCAGACCAAGAATCCTGTTCACACCGTCTAACGGGCCCCGCATGAGTTCGTCATGGTGTCCTTGTTCGTTCATTTTCTCTGAGCGGCCGTTACAACCTCGTCACTCGCTTGTTCTCCGCCTGGCAACAGTCCGTCTTTTCAATTCTTCTGTACTTCCTATTCCCGCCAGCCGTTGAGAAGGATGGCCTCCGTGACAGCCACCTACGGTAAGAAAAAGGGCTTCCTCAAGTCTATCGGCTCTCGTCGCCGGCAGAAGCACCTCGTCGAGTCTTTTCCCGTAAAGAAACATGGCATTTCAACACCCACGCCATCAAAAGAACTCGAAGCCAATAAATTTACTGCCACTCGGCCCAGTTTCTCACGGCATAGAAATGATTTGCCCAAAGATAAAATCCAGGCCGATGGGAGTGGCCTTTCGACTGCCATCGAGGCCATGGCCAGTGCTCTTCTCGACGATACAACCCAACAATCTGTTTCCAGCAATGATAAATCACTGGAACACACGAACAATCCATTAAAGACGAATTTTACGAAAACATCGGGAGTAGCTAGAGACGAAATCTCAAACGTTCAATTTGACAAAAAGGCCACTTGTATATCACCTGCTCCTAAGGTCTCCTCGTCTCGTTCAACCAGGCAAGGAAGCGCAGAAAATGACAGAAACCTAACACGTAACGCTTTGCCCTTGACCAGAGCTGCCAGCACCCGCCCTTGCACAACAGCCCCTCGGCATTGGAGGCAGTCCAGCTCAAAGCGTCCACTTTCACACCAGAATGGCGAATCATTGCACGGTTCAGGAAATCATGGTATCAAAAAATCCTGCTCGGTTCCTTCAGGACCGGTAGGCATGCCGAGGCTGCCGAACCACAACCATGATGCAATAACGCATGGAACACAGAACAATGCTGAAGCAATTGAAAAGAAGGTTTCTGCCATGCTCGCAGCTACAGATGCGCTGAAGCCATCCGTACCCCGGCTTGACGAAGTCCGAACATCAAGGAGGTCTCGAAACCTTGGCCTTCAGGTATTCAAACTCACGAATCTCTTTGGAGATCGCTCGACACCACACCATGGTGTATCAGAACCAGCAACGTACGCAAGGCGAAAATTTGTCGACTGCCGTACTAAAGATAGCTGGCCGGCCTTCGTCGAAGCAGGAGATGATGCAGGCAATCCGAACGTGACAAGTACCATTGAAATTCGTCTGAATGAGGGTCATAATTTGAACCGTGATAAAGTCCGTCGAATCATAAGGGGTCAAGTTACGCGGAAGCCTGTAGCTGATGATGGCAAGCTGCTCAGGCGTGGCAGGTCAGTCGATGACCCATTCACAGAAATAGGTAAACCAGACTCAAAGATAGCTACCGGCTTCATTTTACAGCAGGCTCTACACTCCACGGATATAATCCCCTTTCCGATGACCGCTGAGGCAATATTCGAATCAGAAATCGGGTTTGAGGACGATCTCGATGATGGCATATTGAGGACTGTGCCTGTGGGATCGTCAACACCGAAATCGCGATTCCTTAGGCTGTCGAATCCGAGTTTGGACAACAGCTATGCAAATGAATCAGTGGAGCCTGTTGGGTCTCTTCAGACGGCTGTCAAGGTGTCTCTATCGAAGCCTTCAGTTCATTTTGAGTTGCGTCAGCCAAATTTGAACAGAGACAAGAGTGGGGAGAAAAGACTGCTTGATATCGATGGGCAGTACTTTCGTGAACAAGCCACGGTCAGCAACAGCATCAACCCTGCGGAATGTAAGAGAGTAAAAAAGCATCCCTCACCAAGCAAATCAGACCTCGAGAACCTCGAGATGGCCATGCGACGCTACACAATTTTCAAAAGTATGGGCCGTAATGAAGACGATCTCGATGAATTGGCTTCAGCCTGTGAGGCTTCTTTTGCCTGTCTGACACCACGGGACAAGAATGTCAAGATGGCGAGTCCTCTATTCCAAGATATAGAATGTGCAGAAGAAACGGCGAGACCAGCGTCTTGGGCCCGGTCATGGGTGTCTCATCAGGCATCGCAATTACAGCTCCATAATCCCCCCTTCGCCGGTCACCCACGCTCCGGAGGCTCATCACGGCTTGCCGTACCGTACCGGCCATCTGTGTCCCAGACCAACGATATTGATGAGCTTCATTAGCACGGCAGATCCTGCCTTCAGCATGCAGCAATTTCTGAGATATTTTCCTTATTCACACCGTGCACAAATGTGTAGAATTACAGGTTTGGCAGTGATCGAGCACGTTGTACACATGATTTTTAAACCCCAAGCCTCAGCCACTTTGGTGGTTTAAGAGGAGATCTATCATGAAAGAATAACAACATGGGTGGAGATGCGAGTATTGACCTGAAAGGAGTATGGAGCTACTGCTTTTCATGACAACAGATATAATGAAGTTTCGAAATTGTGATTAACTGTTGGCGTCAATTCATCATCTATCATTACACTAGTGGTACAATTGAGATTATCCGATGCTCAGCATCAGATGTGCCCTGAGGGTATCATCTGCTTTCGCAGTCGCAATTAAGGGCATCCTCCAAACATTCGACTAATCCGTCGTGATCTAGTAGCGGCGAGTACGGAAGTGACGACGGGAGCCACGTCCGTCAGTGCCGTGCATGCGGCGAGTGCCGGCAGCCTTGATTGCGGGTGTTAGTCGCAAATTGTTACCAGGAGAACTTTCAAGCGTGATTTCTTACCTTGACACCGGGGCGGCGGGTCAAAGAACCCTTGAGCTTCATGAGAGCGCCACTGATTTTGTCCCCCATGCTGGGCTTGCGCCTGTGGTGGGCAACAGGAGCCTGGTGGGTAGTAGTCGTCACTGTGTGACGGTGGTGGGTGCGGGCAGGAGCACGACGGCGGCTGAACAGACCACCGCGAGTGCGAGGAGTAGCGTGCGAGCGACGGGTACTGGTGTAGCCAGTCCTGGCGGGGGCGCGGTGGGTGGTGCGGGTGTGACGGCTACCGAACATTTTGATGCTCTATTGGACTTGTTCAGTTGATAAAGTGGTTGTGTTGATTAATAAAGAGGCAAGAGTCTCTTTGAAAGCTTGTGGCTGTGTTGACTGTGGTTGTGTTGGTATGATTGCTTAAGATGATGAGAGAAAAGGAAGTTTTGTCTGAGGGCTAGAATAACACCGGATCTTTATAGACAAAGTTGCAACAAGAACCGGTTGTGTGGATGACAAGCCATGGCTCTTGTGGAATGGATGGCATCATGTCATGGTCCGCAAGTCACACCCACCCAGTCGTAATGGTTGGCCGATCATCAACAAGCAGAACAGCTGAAGTGGTTTCTGCTGTTTGCTCTCGCTATCAGGATGATGATAGTAGGGGTCCAAAACTTGGACACGCGGAGGACCCTGTGGCTTGACAACGTCACCGGTAAGGGTGGCGCAGACTTCTCATTGGCGGAATTGGTCCGGGCTGCGGGTAGATGCAGGGCCCTGGGTGTGGCTCGTTTAGCGTGATGTCATCCACACGTCTGCGGGGCCTGGGCAGACCATCCAGCAAGCAACAGGCATCACTCTCTGCTCTTCCAAGAACCAGGATATGCAAAATGTCTTTAGCCGACTCGATTGGCATGACGCCAGAGGGGGCACTTGGCGATGCGGAGGAACGGCAATGCAGGTCGCAGTGATCGAGATAGTGGAAGCAAGGGGAAAGGGTCCTCAAGGGGCATCTACTGGGCTGATGTATGATTTGGGGGACATCTGGTTGGTTCCTGGAACGAAACGCGCAAGCTGTCCTGCCAAAGCGCATCAGACGTGGGACGGCGACGTCACATTTTTGCTGCTCGTTTTTCATACGTTTGAGAGAGAGGGCTTCCCTACAGGTACCCATAATTGTATCCGAAAATACATTTCACCATTGCGAAAGTGTCCACATGATATGGTGAGTTGAAAGAAGGGAACCCAGGACCCTCTACCAGTCGCCGCTTAGCCAAAGCCAAGAAGGAAAGCTCATCCAAAACGGCCCAAGTCTGATTACAGGTATCTTATGTCTACGTCGACCTCAGGTTCTCCCGTATCTTGCGCGCGTCTTCTTCTGAAAAGCCCAACCCCCTCGTGACGTAGCCATCCCAGCCGCCGTACTCGTCCCGCAGGTCCTCCAGGAACGCGTTCCAGTACGAGGGCCGCAGGCTGATCATGTCAACGAGGCCCGGCGCGTCGGTCGAGGTGACGCCAAAGGCCCCCATGACGTACGCGAGCAGCTTGTCCCGCGCGGGCTCGAGGCCGATGCGGGAGAGCATGTAGTCGCGCTCGGCGTCCGCGGGGGACGTGCCGGCTAGGTGGTGGAGCATGCCGGCGAGGACGCCGGTTCTGTCGCGGCCGGCTGGCATGGTCCCTTGTTAGCACTGTGACAAGAGGGGGAGGAATCGGGGTGGGAAATTCGCTTGTAAATACCTGTGCAGTGGAAGAGGAACGCATCGTTCGGGCGGTCCCTGACGTGCTTGAGCACCTCACGAAAGATGGGCTTGTAGACGTTCGCGATGCTCATGAACTGTACCCTCCACCCCGGCACGCCGTCGCCCTCGATGAACTCGGCGACCTTGGCGTCGTGGTACGGCCCCTCGGTGTCGAGCCAGACGCTCTCGACGCCCGGGATGACAGGCTCTGGGGCGGCGTCGCGCTCCAGGGAGCCCCTCAGGTCGAAGATGCGGGTGACGTTGGCGGCGAGCCACGCGACGGCGCCCGGGTCAGCCGCGACGTTGTCGAGCACGGCGCAACGGTAGATGCGGCCCGAGGGGACGCCGCTGCCGGGCACGGCGCCGATATCGCGGGCGTTGATGAGGGCTGGCTGCTGGATGAAGGGCGGGGATGAGATGATGGGCTGGAGAACGGCGGCGGGGATGGCCTCCCTGATGTCTGCGAGCAAGAGGGCGTCTAGCTCGGTGAGCGCACTTTCCGCCATGTCGACAGTATCCCTATCCTTTTTTTCTTTTTTTTCTTTTCTTTTTTTTTGGTGTTTTTGTCTCCTGCTGAAACCGTAGTGCCTTTGTTGCGGTGCTTTACGGCGCCTCGTAAATGAGCAAAGGGTTGGAAGGTGACAAGAGACGAAATCCTAAGCGTTGATGGGACACGGGGGTTTCGTGGAATAAAACGTATTAATGCTCCCTTTATAGAACAGCCATCGTGATGCACCGCCTATGGTCCCTGAAGCTCGGCCTTGCTGGACATGTCATCAGGCCCGCATCAATCAGCCTCAGCCGATTGTTCGAAAGCGTCCATGTCCAGGTTTCGTAGAGGCGGGACCTCGGGCGAACAGCATGACCCCGTCACGGTGTTTGCGCACCCAAGGAACAAACGTGGCGGGACCCCCCCCCCCCCTCCCGGGCCTGCGAGAGCGGCTGACTGCAGCTCCGACCAATACGACGGCCTTTGATAGGTTCATTGTGCAAATGGTGAGCTTGTCCGTGCGATTATCCTTTGGAGTGAAGCGACGCACGACTTTCAGTAATGATAGACGCCGTCAATTGATACAGCGGAACTTGACCGAATAACAAAAATAATAAGGCAAAGCGTAGCTTAATACGGCGCCATGGTCAGTGTGTCGAGCCGGGCCCATGCTCACCTCGTCCATGTCCACAACTCAAAAATGCTCGTCGAACTACCAAGTAACTCACACCTCAGTCAGTTCCCGCGTCCCCGTCAGCATAATTCTCGTCCCTGTAATGGCGGGCTTGGAATGAATGCATGGTTCCGTTGCCTTGACACATTGGAATACTAAGACATTGAAATTGCTTTGCTGAGCGGCGCCGCAGGGCCCGATAAGGAATTTTGCCTCTCTCATTTAATGGCGCTTATCGGTTGGTGAGTGAAGGAAGGGCAGCCGGACCCTCTGACATTGAGAGATGCCATGTTGACCGCTTGACCCTCTTCACGGCATACGTCGCTTTGCTTCCTTTGGTCCATTTGCCAGGTCAATTGGAGGACACTGGCTGCAGGAGTGATTGCCCCATCATTGTCTCCATTCAACGCCTTGCTCAGGGCTGCCTTCACTCGAACCCAAGCGCTGTATTTCGGGGGGCTGCCACTTGCCATCACTGGTGAAATACGCTTGTGTGCCTCGGGTCCCTAATAAACCCCTGGTCAATCAATCAATCAACAAACGACTGCCATTGACATGCCTGCAACGTCGGTGCTGCTGCGCTGGGGCTGGACCCTGTTGGTCGCCCTCATCGCCATAGTTGTCGCCTACCGCCTCCAGCAGCCTCTCCCCAACTCGCAGTACCTCGGGAGGCCGACCAAGTACTGCTACACCAGCGTCAGGACGCACGACACCGACAAGCCCTCGGCGAAGTGCTTCACCGTCGAGCATGGCGTGTTCCGGGGGGTCTTGGCCGAGGACGAGCCCAACGAGGAAGGGCATGTCCCGGTGAATGACGCTGCGGACGTCGAGGTGAGCGGGCATGTCATCCCCGGTCTGTGGGATGGCCACGGGCACTTGCTGCAGTACGGCGAGTTCCTCCACTCGGTCGACTTGTTTGGCTCAGGCTCTCTCGACGAGGCCCGCCGACGCATCAAGGAGTACGTCGAGGACAACCCCGGCGCCGGCTCCAACTCATCGTGGATTCGTGGTGTGGGCTGGGACCAGACCCTGCTCGGTCGGATGCCAACCGCTGTGAGTCCCCTCCACGACTGGACGACTGGACATTGGGTCTCACTAACTCTTTCCTCGTCAGGCCGACATTGAGGAGGATGAGCAACTCAAGGGCGTCTACATGATGCTCGACCGCATCGACGTCCACTGCGCGTGGGTCTCCCAGGCCGTGCTCGACCTGCTGCCCGCCGACATCCCGGACATCCCCGGCGGCGACATCGTCCGCGACCCGGGCATGGGCGTCTTCTGCGACAACGCCATGGACTACGTCACCTCGCTGTGGCCGCAGCCCGGCCCCGTCGTGCGCTCCGCCATGATCCGGAGCGCCATGGCCTCGCTCAACGAGTACGGCATCGTCGGCATGCACGATGCCGGCGTCACGCCCGAGAACCTGCGCCTCTACTCCGCCAGCGTCGACTCGGACGACTGGACCGTCAGGGTCTACGCCATGTTGGAGTGCGGCACGCGCAACGCCTTCTGCCCCGGTGATGCCGTCCGTCAGGTTCGCCCCGATGGGAAATTCATGGTCCGGAGTGTCAAGCTCTTTGCTGGTAAGCACATATCCAACAGACCTTTTTTTACCCCCCCATGAGCTTCAAGTCGATCCCTGACTAACGCGGTCGTGTAGACGGAGCCCTCGGTAGCTGGGGCAGCGCCATGATCGAGCCCTATACTGACAACCCCTCCACGTCCGGCTCCCTCCTCGTCAACGCCTCCACCCTCACGCAGGTCGCCAAGCTGTGGGCCGGCGCGGGCTTCCAGGTCAACATCCACGCCATCGGCGACCTGGCCAACCGCTACGCCATCGACGCCCTCGAGGCCGCCCTGGAGCAGGAGTGCCCCGGCGGCGACCTCGCCGAGTGCCAGGCCCGCCACCGCTTCCGCATCGAGCACGCTCAGATCATCCACCCAGATGACCAGCGCCGCCTGCACGCCATCGGCATCATCCCCTCCATCCAGCCCACCCACGCCACCTCGGACATGAAGTACGCCCTCGACAGGCTCGGCAAGCAGCGCCTCCAGAGTGAGGCGTACCGCATGAGAAGTATCCTCGATGCCAAGCCCGTCCTGGGCAGTGACTTCCCCGTCGAGCCCGCCGACCCCTTCCAGGGCATCTATGCCGCCGTCGCGAGGAAGAGCCCACACACAGGCCTCGGCGCCGGCGGCAGCGAGGAGGGCTGGCACACGGAGGAGGCCCTCGACCTCGACCAGGCGTTGTGGGGCTTCACCAGGGGCGTCGCCCACGGCGCGTTCCTCGAGGACAAGGCCGGCATTATCAGGGAGGGTGCCTTCGCGGACTGGGTTGTCCTAGACGAGCCGTTGGAGCAGGGCATGGACGTAGAAAAGCTGCGCAATATCAGGGTCAGGGAGACGTGGGTCGGAGGAAGGAGAGTCTACGCTCGGGAGGATTGAGGCCCAACCACCTCGTTGCAAGGCTTCAAAAGCGAGGTGCAGCGCAGAGAAGAGAGGGAAAGCGAAATCAGCAATTAGACAGCCGTGAACGCGAAATGCCTTCTAACTACCGGGTCATTGATACAGTGCTCAGTTACGTGAGCCATATCCACACTCCCCTTTAGAGCCATTGCTGCCAACAAAACATTGCGCTTCTGCGTTTGAGATCATTTGCTTGTTTCAATTATCATGCAATCAGATGAATTATGTCAGCTCTTAAGTCAGTTTATGGTGAGACAGAAAGTCATGCATGTCACACAGTCCAACAGCACAAGCACAAAATGTGTTAGATAAATGTAACAATGTTCTCTTGAGTATATAAATGCTTCTCGTAGTGGTTGAGAATTGACGACAAAAAAGAGAGAAAGTGTGAATGGGTATGTCCCTCATCCCGGGTTCTAATCTGGTCCCGGCCATCAAAATAAACAGAATGAACCCTCTGGAGAACATTGAGTTCTCGAATCATCCATGCTAGTCGCCATCCAAACGCCGTGAAATGAATTTTTATCATGTGCAATCAATGCCAGCAACAACCAGTCCGAACCTAGATCCTCCTGAGAAAACGAGTGCCTTGCTCCCTCCCCGGAATCTTTCTTATGTACTATTTCACGACTTGACAATGAGCTTGTTCTCAAACCATTTGGCAAACTTGACCGTCGGGATATCAACGGCACGCCAGAAGACATCAGCCCACCAGATGACTGTGGGAACAACAAAAAGTGAGCCCAAAAGGAACCCAACGTTGTATTGGCCGCCCTCAACCCCCGTAACACCGTAGGCCCACTTCTCAAAGTGGTAGCCCATGGTGTGCATTGCCGGTCCGTGCATGAGATAAATGGCATATGAGATCTTGCCAAAGTACTGAACGACGCCTGAATTGAAGAAGCGTTGCCAGCAGGGCGAGTGGCCAACTGCGTAGACGAAGATCACGGCACCAATGGACTGCCAGTAACGGTATCCTTCCACGCTCCACCATTCAGGAATGAGCGAGGTGAGGTAAACCCAGCCAGGGGTCATGTGGCCGCGAGAATCGGGCTGGCACATCAAATACATGGCTCCAATGCTGACCAAGAACCAGAATGCAGGCTTGAGCTTGAGGCGGCTGGTGATGGACTCGGCGGGGGCAATCTCCTCTTTGACGGGAAGGGCTGGCGAAGAAACATGGGCGCCTCGAATGTGGTCCATTTCGGCGAGCAGCATGCCGCAGAAGAAAAGGATAAGTTCCCAACGAGAGTATCGGTACGTTATCCACATGCAGCCAGCGACGGTCAGAAACCTCCATCGAGTCTGAAGGCGAGCAGTTCCGAGAATGGTAAGAAAAAGGAAAAGCGAGCATCGAAATTCGACAGGGATTGTCCACAGGTGAACATCATAAGCTGTTGAGGATTATAAGTTAGCACAAAAGGACCTTTGTGAGAAGGTTCAAAATTATCGCTTACACATCCTTGCAGCACCAGCGTCCCAGGTGAAGATGTTGAAAGACCTGAACATCTCCCAAGCCCAGTCCTGGAGCTGAGCGTAGCCATCTTCCATCCGGTTTGGGTGGGGCTCCACAACGTTCTTCATGTAAGTCCGGTCGTTGGCAAACTCGCGAGTCCACTCATAGGCACCAATGCGCAGCAGTCCGATAATCATGAGGGTAGAGATGGCCGTCGGGAGATACAAGCGGATGCCTCGGCGGAAAATGAGAGAGCTCATGGTGGTTGCAAGATCGGCATGAGACTGGCTGCGGATAAGTTTCGTCGGGCGGTAGGACAAGGCGTAACCCGAGATGACAAAGAAGACACAAACGGCAGCCGGTCCCTGATACCATAGTCGGAGAAAAGGTAACTTCAAGATGTGATAGTTGGTCTCATCGCACCCGTAGCTCTCGGCAATAACAAAAGCCTGATAGAAATAGTGGCAGAAGAAGACGAATAGGGCGGCGAGGCCACGCATGCCGTCAAGGTAGGCGGTCGGAGCCAGTTTGGCAGGTCGGATCTGCTCACGAGCATGGCGGCCCTGAAGGAAACTGGGAACGAGGAAGACGAGGAAGCGAACAACAGTACGCCAAGGAGCACATCGTAGTGGCGGAGCGGCAGCCAATGATGACCACGAGGACCACGAGGCCCAACGGTGAAGCTTGAAGCGGGATTCTAGGTCTGCATGGCCACTTTCGCTTTCAAGATCTGAGAGACTCCTGGTATCTTCAAGGAGATTCACCTTCTCCTCGTAGGTGTAGTAGTGTTTGGAGGGGGCGTATCCGTTCATTGTCCAGCAACATACAGATCTGAGCGAATATAGACGAGGTTTCCCTACTGAGGGATGCGTGTATCAAACAGACGCCCGTGAGTTGAAGAGAGGGAAGCAGATGTAGGGAAGATGGAGAGAGGGAGAGAGAGAGGAGAGAGGACAAGCCTCTGGGGGGAGGGTGAGCAGCGAGGGACGTGTCAACGCAGACGAACAAACACCCTCTCTTATCGGATTTCCAAAAGAACAAGAACGATTCACTGAAATGAAAGAACACGGAGGGAAGCAGCTCGAATGGGGAAGATATGGGAAACGAGAAGGAGAAGGAGGGAAGGACACAGGAAAGACACAAAAGGAAGGAACTGAGGAGAGGAAGTAGTTTTGGGTTGAGGTAAAGCATGGGACAATGACAATGACATTGCCAAAGCGATCGACCTCACACAGCCGTTTAGTCTTCGTCCAACCTTCTCATACAGTACCTCCTTGCCTACCTCAACACCGTGCCGTCCTGCACACAGCCGCCAGCCAGCCAGCGAGCAAGCAAGCAAGCAAGCAAGCAAGCAGACCAAGCCTTGGATGTTAGCATGGCCCAGCGTTTCCTCGACGGGGCCGGAACAGGAGCAGGGGTTGTACCCTGGCCATGTGGTGGATAGGCCTCTCCATCGCAAGACAGGGAGCGCTTCAGCATGCGGAATGGGGTGGGGTGAAGTGGGTGGTGGGCGTTGGCCTAGCGAGAGCTCACAACGGAGGTTGGAAAGCGCTTTGTCCTTGGCCATGACCCCGTTGCGTTTGCTGCTAGCAGGAAACAGGAGGACACGCGATCGAGGCTCCGAGAAACAGCTTGGCATCAAAGAAGGGGAGGGCCAAGTGCGGAGTGGGAAAGGTATCCTGCGTCAGGTCAAGCCTAGAGGTTGCTGGGCATGAGCTAAGAATGGAACTCTTTTGGTTTGCGTATGAGGTTGCAAAATCCACTGATGAATAGGTGAACAGCAAGGCGTGTCGCAGAAGCATCACAAAAAACGGACGGCACCTGACGTCGATCCAACAAAGAGGTAGAGCCAAACCCTTCTTGCGACCACTCCACTTGTGGGAGTATCTGGGGAAGGCAGAGACAAGACAATCTCTAGCTGCGCAAGCACTCCGGAGGACCCAGAAGGGGGAGATAGTGATGGGCTCAAGTGGCCCACCGACATTACGCACGCTTCTTCGCTCATCGAAGGCTGGTCGGTGGATATGATGATTTTTTTGCAACGATTCCCTGTGAAGCTGGCCGTTGGGCTCTGGATATCACGGCTAGGTATTGAACATCTATCAGGGCCTAGCTGTGTTGTCTGGCCTGTGAACCGATGGCGATTGTGCTTGTCAATGGCAATGAAGAGACGGCCTATTGGATTTGGTGCAACACACTTGTACAGCACCTTACCCAAGACAGACGATCAGAGGGGTGCTCATTCGAAATGCACACGCCCGGGCACTTGCCCCTGGGGCTGCTGGCCGGCTGCTGCTCGGGTACCTGAAGTTCGATCCAAAAATGGCCTCAGAGATGCCGCCTCGCTTCCCACCTCTAGACCAACTTGCGAACTCTATTGTAAGAGAGACACGCCAACGGACTGCTGATACCGATACACTACTGTACTGTACCATTCCATCTTTCGACGATGGAACGATTCTGTACTTCTACACTTATTACTAACAGTCCATGCACATCTTGGCGATGGGAGTTGGAACCCTGCCGGTGCTTTGTTTGTAACACGCCGGAAGGTCCATTTCTCGCTTGTTCGGCAGTGGATGGTGCAATGCAACCCAACCCTGCGGTATCCTCCGCCCCCAATCTTCCGCCGCTGCGATTCCCGAGCCGGACGGCGCTGTATCCGAGGCGAATAGGGCTCCAAAGCTAGCTAGGCAACTTTATGCACTGTCGACTGGACATTTTGACATGATATCTGGTCGTGTCCCTGTACAATGCAAAGTGCAAAGCAGGAAGCTGGAGGCTGGGATGGAAAACACCAGCAAAATCAAGACAATGATGATCGGTAAATCGCCCGGGCAGCGCACCAACACGGGAGAACTTGTCGGACATACGCGCTGATCTCTGGGTTTGGCCCTGTCGATACTTTCGCTATGCGGTAAGTTAGGTTGCGGGTTTTGGATTTTGCATCAACACCCTGCCTCGATGGGGCCCCATTACAGTCAGTACCGACCTAGCATAGGCCACTAGGCTCCGCTTGGGCGTCTCTTCCTCATAGGCTCAATCAACAAACTTGCGGCACCTGGCTTGCTTGCCTGGGCAGCGCCGGCAAATCTACAGAGCACCCAGGGGAATGAAAGCTTGTCTGCGAAACCGACTCGCCTTGGCATCATTGGTTCGCTGCATACACCACGCGCCCGTCCCCCTGGATCGACCCCCAAATGTTACTCTTTTTAGAATTGCTTGACGCTGTGTCCGTCTGGTCCTCTTTGTCTTTCCTCTACTCCTGGAAACGGCAGAATTCCATTTGAGCACCGTTTTCCCCCTGAGCGAGCACCGGCCAGCATCCTGTTGCGACATCCTTGGGCGGTTTCCATCTTTTACGCCGTCAATGTGCATTCAGCGGCCCACCTAGCCCCCGGCGATCGCCCTCTCCTCGTCCAAGCATCCATCCCGGGACTACCCAAGAACCGTCTGCCGCTGAGTGAAGATCGGCGTCGTCTCAAACAAACGACCGCTCCACAGGATTACGACGACTCTGAATCAACAATTTTTACTTGCCGCCGTGCTCGCTATCTTGCGCCACATCTCCCTTTCTCCAACCGTTCAATTTACGGATGACGGAGCTACAACAGTTCATGACGGCAGTGATATAGCACAGTACAATCGATTAATCCTTTTAGCTTCCAGGGCTAACGTGGTGCCAAAGTGGAAGGGGGCGTGCATCTCCTATTCACCACCTCGCCTTGTTTCGCGCTAGGTATCGAGTTAGGAGACAGCATTAGGGAGAGGAAACAGCATTTTGCCGTTTTCTGCTTTAAGGGTCTGCTTCATGTGACACGGGCAGTTTCTGACTCGCCCTATACCAGGCATGATTCCCAAACAGTCTCCTGTGCTATATTTTTACCATAAATTCGGGCGTCGGCAACAATTCCTGCTCTCCATCTCCCATCCACGAAACCCGTTCATTTTTGCCAAGCCGACGTTGAAGAGATGAATCTGTTGCGTGGCGCTTCTACAGAGCCCAAAGCCCTCCTGACAATAACCCGTTGAGACGCTCGTAGTATGAAGATTCGCACGAGAACTGACCGCGTGATGCGCAGGATATCGCTCGGGTTTTCGGCCTGAACCTGCCAAGTCCATGGTAAAACTCGTCGGCAACGTCCTGGGTCACCGAAAATGAGCTTGGCTGAGATTTGATGTTGTAGCCCGCGATACAGACAGTGTACGCTTGCTGCACAATATCGACGTAATTATTATGCAGTTATGGTTGCACAAGTGAGACTTCCAAGCACTTTTCAGATCAGGAGATGATTTAGTGACGGCATGTATAGTTGTATGTTTCCACCGTTTTCGACATCCTCCATCATGCTATTTGTGAGTATGAGTTCAGCAGGTAAATTCTCACTCGGGTTTCCAGTCGAACTCCAGTCATGTCTCAGCATGACAGCCCGTTCTGCCAATCGCACTTTAACTGCACAAGTAGCACGATTGGCCAGTTTTAATACAAGTGACACATGGTGTCCACATTAGGAATCAGGCCAAAGTTGACCTTTGTCATGTTAATATACGAATATCTGAGAAGTACCCAGCATCTATCAAGTGATTTCAAGCTGTCCGCTAAATTAATGATCAAGGGCTAGGAAAGAGTTTGCGCTCATGAACGCAAACAGCAGATCGTCGTAAGTTTTTTGTTCCTCAAATCCAGCCGTGCCGTGCAAGTGTCAAAACGCCAACCGTAATATGAACGCCATCCATCCATCCATTAACCATGTCCATCATCGCCATCGTCATCCACTCCCAAGAGCATGCGCTTCCTAGTGCTCGAGCCAGTCCAGGAACTGAGGAGTAAAGTAGCTCACAACAATTGTTGCTCCCGCACGCAGAATGCCCTCGGTCGACTCAAAGGCCATGGCCTTCAGGTCGAAGACGCCGGCCTTCGCGCCAGCGTGGATCATGGCGTATTCACCGCTCACTTGATACGCAGCAATAGGAAGATCTTTGCCCAACTCCTTGGCATCGCTGATGATGTCAAGGTACTGGCTGGCAGGCTTGACCATCAGGACATCGGCTCCCTCGCCAATGTCACGAACAATGGCTCGGCGGGCAAGTCCACGTCCGCCGGGGGGGAGCTGGTAGCACTTCCGGTCTCCGAAAGAGGGAGCAGAGCCCGCAGCATCCCGGAAGGGCCCGTAAAGGCATCCCGAGAACTTGGCAGAGTATGACATGAGAAGCGTCTTGTGAGCGATTCCTTCCTCGATGAGCTTGAGCTTGATAGCACGGATACGCCCGTCGTTCATGTCGGAAGGCGCGACGCAATGAGCGCCAGCCTTGGCGTAAGCAATGGCAACATCGGAAATACGGTCAACGGAGAGCTGGTTGTTCAAGCTGCCGTCATCGCGCAGGATACCGCAGTGGCCGTGTGAGGTGTATTCACAGAGGCAGACGTCGGTGCAAATGAACAATTGAGGGAAACGGCGTCGGATGAGACGAATCGCTTGCATAACGGGACCCTCCGGGTCGTCGGCGGCGCTTCCAAGGGCGTCCTTGGTGCCGGGCTTCAACGGCACGCCGAATAGCATGACGGATCGCAGACCCTTGCGGACGAGGGGCTCGAGGAAGGAGACCAGCCTGCTGATGCTGATCTGGTGCTGGCCAGGTAGGGACGGGACGAGGATCAGGTCGTCTTCGCCATCGGTGATGAAGAGCGGGTAAATAAGCATGGACTATAACGGGCGTCAGTGCGGGCGGCTCGAGTAAACGAGTGCGATTCGTGGACAAACCTTGGTCAACTGGCGCTCAGCCTGCCATGAGCGAGCCAGGGGATGGAAGTAACCGCCATGGAGCTGGCTGGAGATGTCGCCGGAGATGCTGACGCTGGTCGCGGCGGTGCTGGCGTACGACATGGCGCGGGAGACGTGGGAGGCCCGGTCGTCAATTGTCGAGACAGAGGCGGAGCCGACAGGGAGAGGACGACGAGGACCGTTGGACTCTCGCAGGCTGAGGTCCTGTACCAGGCTGGAGAAGGACATCGTGAGAAGAGGGTTTTTTTTTTTTGTCCAGGCTAGACGTGATTTCGGATTTTTTGTCTCAGAGGGGACTGCTCGGAACGGTGAGCGGGTATTTTAGTGGACGTAGAGGTGGCAAGTCGCAAATGGAAGCGTCGTTGGTGGGGGCGGTACCCGAAAATGGGAATGGACTTCAGCTCAGAGACGGAAGACCCAGCCGCAATCAAGGGACAGGATTGAGCGAAGAGTGTCGAGTAACGGGCGGGTTGAAGGATGGATGGAGGATAAGGTGAGAGAGAGAGAGAGAGAGAAATGAGAAGAAGATGGGAGGGTTAGGGAAAAGAAAGAACCAAGGAGGGATGTCTGAGCCTTGAGTCTGACTCTGATGGCAAGGGCCCCCGTCCAGTCGGAAGCTGTCGGTTTTCGCGGTCACCGCCGCTCCGGGGCGCGGAGAATAATATGGGAAAGGCACGGCGGCCAATCAGCGTCGGCCATTTGCAAATAAGAATCTATCACGCCACCTGCGCACTGGCACTGGCACTGGCACTGGCTGGCCCAGCCCATTTCCCCAAAGCCAGCAAGCACCGTGGCCTTTCAGCCCCAACGTAATGGATTTTCTATCGGTGTATGGATGGATGGATGGATGAATTGGCCTCGCTCCGCCGAGAGCGACCAAGTTGAATATTCCCCCCCAGACAAAATTTGTGTAATCTCGACGCCACCACGGCCAGCCTCTTGGTAGTCAATTGAGGCCTCGAAGAGTTACTCTTCTAGTGTCTCGTTGCCGTTTCCCCGATCGTAACCCAACCGTTGCTTTTTCGCCCAAGGACTTTTCCCCTTTTGCTTTTTGTACGCTGAGCAGCCGTTTGCACTTCCAGAACGGCGCGAATGCCGAGGCTCGGGAACCACGAAATGGGCAGATCGGCGGGACCGACCCCGCTACGGAGTGTGCGGGCAGTCCTTGATTCCACAAGGCCAATCCACACAAACAAGGTGCTTTTCTGGGCCTTTCCATAGAGAGGAATTTGCCGAAGGCGAAAAAATGATACCCTCCGAATTATGACTGGTTGACTAATTCGTGTGTAGTAAGTAGTCCTTCCCAAATAGAACATGATAGTCGGATATTAGTCTAGGACTCTGCAACTGCAGAAAGCTACCCTGTAGCAATATCAAAGCCTTCAAGCAGCCCACGTTCTGGAGCACGTTGGCTGTCCTGACGTGATCTTGTTTGTATCGGCGTTTTCTTTGATCCCAGGGAGCAGCCTTGGGTTTCTCGATTTGTCTTCATCTTCTACCTCCAGATTTTTGAGCCAACGATTTTTTTTTATCTGTTGTGATGGATCGCTACGGCAAGGCAGCTCCACAGGTCCGATTGTCACGTAAACGATGTTAAAGGTCAAGGTTTGGGTGAAGCTGTGCGTTTGTAACATATTATACAACCCAATTGAAGGATCTATTCCGGTTCATTCCACATTTTGACAACCCGCCCCCAGCATCTCCCAGACGTGTCTTGTCTATACGCCCCTCAAGACGGTGTTGTCCTGCTCATCAACTGGCTTGTACCGCTCCGCGAGCGTCTGCGCCACCGTCTTGTCCAGCCTGGCCCTCGCCTCCGGGCTCTCGTACCGCTGATGCAGAGCCTTCTCCACGGCTGTCTTCGCAGGCAGGATCTTGCCGTCTGCCTTGACCTCCGCCTTGTCCTCCAGGATGCTGGCGGCTGCCTTCGCGCGGCCCGCCAGCTCCTGGGCCTTGGCCTTGCCCTTCTCCAGCGCCGAGCCCAGCACGCCCTTGGCTTCTTCCGCGCCGCTCTTCGCCGCACCCTCAGCACGTGAAACCTCTTCGCTGGCCTTGCGTCTGGCGTCAGCGGCGGCCTCGCTAGCTTTGCTTGCCGTCTCGTACTTGGCGCGCTTTGCCAGTGGCTCTAGCTTCTCCTTGGCCTGCTCTGCAGCCACTGCCGATTCCCCAAAGACTTGCGTCCATAGCTTTGCGACACCCTGCTCGACACCCTCCCGGGCCTCTTCCCAGTCCTTCGTCTGAGCCCACTGCGCGACGTTCCGGACTTCTTGGTTCCATCGATCCTTGACGGTCTCGAGGGCGGTGTTTCTTTGAGCGGCGGCAATCTCTGAGCGGGGTGGTGGGAGAGGGGCGGGGATGGGATCGACGAGGTGCTGGAGTGCCAATGCCTGCGTGCGCAGGGACAAGCTTTGTTGTTCGCGGATGCGTTGGTGAGCAAGCACGGAAAGGTAAGCCACCGACAAGGTCAGTGTCACACCGCCGGTCTAGCAAAGGGGTCAGCCATGTGTCTTATCGTTTCCCGCCAATTGAGGTGCAAGCAAACGTACAAAGCCCGAGGCGAAGCCCATGATTTCGGTAGTGTAAGGGCCCAGACGAATGAGGTAATTATCGGGGTCGTGGTCGGCGTCGCGGTCGAACCAGTGCAAATTACTTAAGGCCGGACAGCTTAGGGACAGCTTTTCATATTGCGATTGAGTGTCAACCCGTCCTAAACGTCAAGACGGGGCGTCAATTGCTGGGTTGACGAGATTGCTGTTTTGGTAGGGTGGTTGACGTAGGTATGGCAGGTAAAATGATGCACCCTACCTTAACTTAGCTCGCCGACCACTGAGCTTTCGGCTGAGCTGACTGTCCGGGTTCCGTGCCAAGCCAAAAATTTCCAACCCAGCGACACCACCCCCCGAAGACCGAATCCGCGCTACGGGGTCCATTTTCACATACCTCTTCTCCAACCCGGGCCCCTACGAATCGAAACCACGTCGCAAATCGCCCTCGACGTGAGTCCTGTGCTGCCATGGCTGGAGGTCTCGTCAAGTACCGGCATTTGAGCCGCGACTCAGCCGCCCGGCAAGCCCTGCTGCGCGGCCTCGTCACCCAGCTCGTCGCACACGAGCACATCCACACAACCTACGCCAAGGCTAAGGAGGCCCAGCGGCTGGCCGAGAAGCTGATCGGGCTGGCGAAGAGAAACAATGAGCCCTGCAAGCGGTCAGCGCAAGGCATTCTCTATGTACGTGACCCAGCAATTGCGCGAAAGGAGGCGCCGCTGCATGACATGGATGCTAACGGATCGACCACAGACACCACACATTTACATGACAAAGCTTTTCGGAGAGCTGCGAAACCGCTACATCAACCGAGAGGGCGGATACACCCGCGTCCTCCGAACCGAGCCTCGGAACGTGTACGACCAGGGCGAGAGCGCCATCCTCGAGTTCGTCGACGGGCCCAAGGACTCCCGCTTCATGATGACCGCCAAGACCGTCGCCAGGGACCGCCTGCTGGGCAGAGAGCGGACGCCCATCACCGAGAAGAGCGTCCGCAAGCTCACCCAGTTCCGCGGGGAGGACGACTTCGAGGCCATGGTGCAGAAGTTCATGGCGCTGGGCACCACCAAGCAAGGCGCGCCGCAGGAGCCCTCGAGCGCCGAGGCCGAGGCCGCCGGCCTGGTGGCGGAGGAGACCCTCAACGCGAGCGAGGTCACGGGGAAGCTGGCGGGGGGCCACAACAAGACGCCGAGGCAACGGAGGCAGAGCGCCAGGAGCTAAAACTTTTGCCTGACGATGGGGCGTGAAGGGAAATGTATAATTAAGGTAGGCGATGGGAGCCTGCACAAACATGTACGATGTAGTAAATGCCGTGTTCACCATGGAATCTATGAACTAGGGCCAGGAGGCTCACCAATCGAGTTGACTATGCATAATTCCTTCCTCGTGAGAATTCTCATCATATACCTTCGAACTGGGGAGCCATCCATATATGTTTGATACTCCTTGAGGGTCATTAGGATTCGTGTACCCGACCCTAGAAGGAAAACGATCTTAACAGAGTGCTAACAATGGGTTTGCGTCAACCTATCAGAATCCCACGGGGCGGAAAGACTATAAAAAAATTCCCTATCCGCAATCCCAACAGATTCCTCAGAGACAAGCCAAAATTGCGTTCAGAGGCAATGCTATGATGACGGTACGCATGACATGATATTGAGCTGTCCTTGTGACCCTTATGACGGGAGGATAGTGAATAATTGGTCTTACAGTCTCTCTCTGTTTTTTACACTCCTTCAACTTTATATACACTTTCAATACACCTCCGGGTATGTCTAGATGAAATCAAAGGTGTCGCCTCGCTCCTGCATCATCTTTCCTACTCGCTTCGAGCCCACGATTCGCTCCAATTTCAAAAGGTCATACTTTGAGAAGACGGTCCGCACGACACCCTGGCCAGGCTCAATTTCCTGGTCTTGCTCGCTCTTGATCAGGTATCCACCGGCAATTTCCTTGTAGAAGATTGGGTTGTCGGGCAAACCATAAAAGATGACCCTCTTGACGCCTCGCAGTTGGTACCTGCGGAAGTGGTGCGCTCGCTCCGTGTAGAGGAGCACGCGATGCCGCCCGGTCAAGAAATGCGAGCGGGCACGCGACGCCTCTGGCACGTCGGCGTACTCGGAGATGGCGCCAAACGTTATGCTGCTGACGGCCGCAGACGTGGCGAAGTAGTTGCGGACGCGCACGAAGTCGAGGTAGGAGGGGATGAAGATGAGCGTGCCGGCCGCGTCCTTTGCGCGCTTGACGAGCGACGGTACGATGGCCGACGTAAAGTACTCGAAGCGTGCATCCGGGTCCTTGTTGACGGAGCTCGACTGGAAGCGCGAAAAGGTCTGTTTCGCCTTGACGCCCAGCTGCTGGAGCACGCCGGAGTACTCCGGTTGCAGGCGGACCTTGCCAGCCCAGTTCTGGCAATGCAGCCTCTGAAGCTCCAGCAGTTCAGGTGTGTTGAAGGCCGAAAAGATGATCGTCTGTCTGAAATACTTGGCCCAGTCTTCTAGATACCAGTTTCGCAACCGGCTGAAGTCGCAGCCATGGGCATCCTTTGGCTGCAGGTTCATGTGCTCAAAGATCTGCTCCACGTGTTCCCAGTTCTGCATGAGCAGAGCGTCGGCTTGATCGACAATGACCATCTCAACGGAGCTGAGGAAGTCGTAGTCTGGCTGCTTCTTATCCTCCTCTGACCCGATTGCCATGCGAAGACCCAACGGACTGGCAAAGAGAATATCGGAGTTGTAGAACTGAGCAAAGTACTTGATGGTCTTCCTGGTGAACTTCATTCCCAATCGGAACATATCATCGTCGTTTCCTTCAAACAAATCCCGAAAGTCAGCCGGCCTGTCGGCTCCAAATGTGGCATTCTTGTCCACATAGGAATCGTCGAATCGCTTCCGGTTTTCCTGCTGGTCGGGCTCGCATAGGTCGCGGATCGTGTTGATGACGCGAACGCAGGAGTTCCTGGTGGGCAGGAGGAACAGCACCTTCGGACGTGTGAAACCCTGATCACGAAGCTCAAGTTCGGTGTCCTCTCCCTCCTTGGCCAGTTTGTAGTTGTTCTTAATGACGCGATCTCGTGTCCTGGGCACAGTCAGTTTGATTCATACACATAAGAGGGCTTGTCGATGAAGGAGAATCGTACTTGAAAACATGGTTGACAGCGTGAAGACACGCAAGCTTCCGGAGCTGATCTGAGTTCTTGACGGAGCGGTCGCAATGCAGCACATCTTGATAGTCAAATATCGGCCGACCCAGTGCTTGTTGCGCGTCTGTTAATTGGCCCATGCTTTTGCTCGCTGTCTCTTTAAGTTTTTGTTTCAGGCGAAGTCCGTTTAGGCTGGTAAGATGAGACGGCACGTTGTAGGTTTCGCCGCTGTCGGGGTGTGTCAGGGTGGTCCTCCACGACTTGAGCATTGCCCGTTTTGTTGACCATTTGCCCTCTTTGACCGCTGCGATACCTTTAGCCACGACGGCTTCGTTCGGGTTGGCGAAGTGGACGTCAAACGGGTCCGAGGCATCTTCATCGTCAGAGTCGTCCTCTGGAACCTCCGCTGCATCTGCAGCTTCATCCGCTTCCTCATTGTCATCTACAAGATCGGGATCCCGCGGTTCATCGTCCTCGTTTTCCTCACTATCCTGTCCGTCTTCCGATTTTAAGTCCTCGGTTTCTGTAAGGGTCTGATGTTCCAGCTTCCGCCTCTTCGTCTTGGGGGCTGCAGAGTCGTTGAAGCTTTGAAGCAGAGCCATGTAAGGACGTGCAGATTTTTGACCTGCGCCATCGCCGTCTTCATCTTCTTCAGATACAACATCATCCATTGCCTCGTCTACCTCTTCAGGATTGGACCTGCCATCATCCTCTGAATCATCTGACCTGTTCGACATGTTAATTTCCAAGTCATGAAGGGAGACGCCTCGCTTACTCTTCCTGTTCGGCAAGACGTTGCGAGTCGAATCTTCGATAGGGTCCAAAACGACTAGAGCCTCGGCCTCGACCTCTTCCACCTCTTCCACCTCGTCCGCCTCGGCCAGCGCCGCCTCTGGAGCCACGGCCTCTGAAGTTGCCGCCTCTCCCTCTCGGACCCATGCTGAGGGACAACAAGGAGATTCAACGCTGAGAGATTTAGCAAATACAGAAACCAGGTTTCGTATCAAGTTATGAGGAAGAAGCGAAATAATGAAGCGCTCAACGTTGCTTTGAAGACGATGTAAGTGATGTATGAAATTAAAAAAATATGTCGAGGCTCTCCGTCAGCCTTGCAGCTACGGGGCCACCAGCCACATCTTGGTGGGGGATGTTGAACTGTAGACCAAGGGGCTGCGCCACAGCTCCTTTTTCTCTCTTATCGGGCTATCGCATGTCTTAGTGCGCACAACCCCAGTTTGTCTGCCGCCCAAAGTGCAAATCACAAAATCGGGCGAGAATTTTGGTGGCATCGACTTGCATCCTGTCCTGTGAGCCAAAACCGTCCTGGCAAAAGCGGGCTCCCCACCCACCTCGAAAAACCTCTAGAGTTTCGCCGTTTCCCTCCTTCACCCTCACCCGCGCCCATACCCTATCCCATCGCCCAGTATGGCCGCCGCTACGGACAGCTTCATTCACCTTTCGCGTCCGCTGGCGCACAACAATGTTGGCCTCCAGACTAATATTGCCCCGCTCAGCGTCAACATCCAGCCTCAGGTACCCCTCTCCCTCGCCCTTTTCCTCTCCCTTTTTTCGCCCTCCTCACCAAGGGGGGAGACTCACCCATGCCGAGTCCATATGGAACGCCCTCCTCCATGACGACCTCGAAGCTGACTGTCTAGGCTGTTCTCTCCATCCTCGACCATGCCGTGCGCCGCGATCCCCGCGAAAACACCCAGTCCACCCGCGTCATCGGTGCCCTAGTCGGCACCCGCTCCGAGGATGGCACTGAGGTCGAGGTCCGCTCGTGCTTCGCAATCCCCCATACCGAGGAGGAAGACCAGGTCGAGGTCGATGTCGAGTACCAGAAGAACATGCTTGCCCTGACCCTCAAGGCCAACCCCCGCGACAGCCTCCTGGGTTGGTACACGACCTCCCACGAACTCAACAGCTTCAGCGCCTTGATCCAGAACTTCTTCGCCAGCCCTGACACTGGCACCTTCCCCCACCCTGCCATTCACCTGACCATCTCCACCGACCCCGGCGAGGATATCGAGACGAGGTGCTACATCAGCGCACCCGTTGCTGTCAACGCTGAGCGGGCCGCCGAGAGCTGCCTGTTCATTCAGGTCCCCCACAAGGTCCAGTACGGAGACGCAGACCGAAGCGCCCTCGAGGCTATCGCCAGCGCCAAGGACTCTGAGTCGCGGACTGCCCCCCTGGCCTCAGACATCGAGGGCCTCGGACGGTCACTTGAGCAGACCATCGGCCTTCTCGACCGCGTAAGTGAGTGGGTCAACGGCGTCCTCGACGAGGAGGAGGAGCCCAACAACGCCCTGGGCCAGTACCTCCTGAGCGCCCTCTCCATCGCTCCCAAGGTCGACGCTCTGCAGATTGAGCACGACTTCAACAACCACATCCAGGATGTTCTCATGGTTAGCTACCTGGCGAACACCATCCGCACCCAGATCGACCTCTCGCAGCGCTTGGCGACGGCTAACCTGGTCAACAACGACAAGGAGGGAGAGGGCAAGGCTGAGGGAGAGAAGAGCGGCGGCCAACGCGGCGGTGGCAAGCGTGGCGGTCGCGGTGGTGGACGGGGTGGCGGCCAGCAGAGGGAACCTCGCGAACCTCGTGAGCCTACGGAATGAGCATGTTACGACGTAACGTTGGCTACAAAATTACGGAAAAAAGACCATCATGTCCCTGGATCTATGTAATCCGATGGTACTATGGATGGACGACTATGAAGAAGAGTGGTAGCTGTCTTGTTCCAGTACAAACATCATGGCGTTGCGGTGGGCCGGTTTCCGGCACTTGGGACATTAGAATTGAATTGAACTGAATCCAATCGAATCACCCAATATTAGGGCATATCACATAGTATCGGGTTTTATAGCAGGTCTAGCAGCCTACAAAATTTCCATTCAACCTATATGTACCGGAACGCCTTGATGTTAAGCATGTCATATACGCCACTAGTCATTCCCAAGAGAAAAAGAAGCCCTGAAACACCGGTTGATGCTTATTTAAATGCCTGCAGTCGGCTTCTGTGGCAGAGTTGCGGGGTTGCCGTAATTTGGAAGGTGAGGGAACATTTGTTGTGGTCCTGATGGAACACTTGGACGTCCTGGTATATGCGCCGGCGAGCCTTGGCCCATATGCTGCATTGGACCGTGTTGCGACGTCTGCATTGGTGGGTATTGGCCATGCGGAGGAGGAGTCATCAGGGGAGGTGTATGGTAAACCGGTCCCGAATGGTTCGACCCTTGGCGGGCCATGCCGTATCCACCTCCATAAGGTGGTTGAGGAATACCTTGCTGATATCCCGGGTACGCTAGGTGAGGTGTTCCAATTTGTGGGCTGCCGTGATGGGAACCGGGCGTGAAAGCAGGCGGTGGAACCTGGGCTGGAGGCATTGCATTTCCTCCGGGTATAAATGATTGCGTTTTGGGGTTGAAAGCATGGTTTCTATTGTAGCTTCCAGGGATGGGATGCTGGCTTTTGGGATCATTTGGGTTGGCGTTAGCAGGCAACTGTCCGAAAGCGTATGGAATCCCAAGGGCATTTACTGGACCAGGTCCAGGGGGCGCGGAAACTCTTGGAGGGTATGCAGGAGGGTTGACATTCGGCTGTGGCCAAGCTTGCTGGGGAGGAGCAGCTGCTGCCACTGGGGAACCATATGAGGTCATGGGGCTACCGCCAGGCTGATAACGCGGCGGACCTGGCTGTGGTGGGTACTTTGAGAAATGTCAATATTTCTGTCGACAGAAAATGCGAGGTTAACTTACAGGCGGCATAGGATACGTGGGACCATTAGGAAGCATTGCAGGAGGCGCCTGATATGGGGACCCTTGCTGACCATAACCCGGCGGTGGCATATGCGCAGGATAAGCCAAGGGTGGTTGGCCGCTGAAATGACCATTTGATGGCGGACCATATGGTGGCTGTGGTTGAGGCACCCAGGTTTGTTGTTGAGGGCCCCAATAAGGGGTATATTGGTTTCGTGAATCAAAGCTATCCGAGTCATCGCGTCGTTGCTTCCCAGTCTTGCCGCGCTTGCCAACATTAGACTTATTAGCAGAAACTGAGCTGGCTCTTGACATTCCATTTTCATCATTCTCTGTAGATAGATTTAGCCAACAGTCACTCTCTTCCATGTCCGAACACTTTTCATACCGGGTACGTTCTCTTCAGAATTACCGAAGATTCGTTCTCGAGCCAGCTTGTACATTTCTTCTCGTTCCTCTCTTGTAAGTCTTTATTGAGTTAGCACATATCCTCTGCAAATCAGGGGTGGTGCATACTTCTGATTGGCTGCTGGCAATTTTTCCTTGCCGTCGCTGCCATCTTCCGAGGTAGGCTTCGAGGGGCCAGCACTGGATAGGCCACCAGCGCTATCTTGGCCTCGACGCATGATTTTCTTAGGCAGCATTGGTGGAGGTGGTGTCGTGCCCGCCGATGTGTCAGCCTGAGGACTCATGAGGGCCAACGAGGGCGGCACTCGGCAAAATGGTGTTCTGAAAATGCGCACTGAATTGATGTGGTGTTCGAAGGAGTGCGTCATATGATAATAATCGGCGAGCTTGTGTGTCAACATTCTGCAAAATGAATTCGATGGTGGCAAATCCATGTACGGCTCCCTACTCCCGATTAGTGATCTTGTTTAAAAAAACCGACAATGGAGGTCTTACTTGGAATCTTGTACAAACTCTATGACGTCCTTTTCAAGTCGCAATAAAAAGAGTCTGTCTCTAGGACTGGCCAGCGCTTCAAGAAGCTTTTCATCAGGTGCCTGGCGGTATATGACATTGAGAGCATCTGATGGACTGCTAACACTCGCCAAAGGTATCGTAGAGGCAGCACCAGGAGGTTGCTCAGAAGAAGAGATTTGAGGCGTTGCAACGCTTTGGCCAAGAGAGGTGGATGAGGGCTGCAACAATCTGCGCTCAGGCATATCACCGAGTTGGATGAACCTGGCTCTATTGGCAAGTTCTGAACCTACTCGTGAACCTGCGATTAAAGAGCCGCGAATGGAGAAGGCGTCGTCGTCCTCAGCAGCGGCCTTGACGCTGGCGCTGTCATCAGGGCGAAGGGACTCCTTTTCGTCCAGTGCAAAAGTTGTCCCTGATGTGATGCTTTTCCCATCGATGCTGGGAGGCTTAGTACCCAGCTCGGAACTTGAATCAGCCTTTTGGGAATCATC
Source organism: Paramyrothecium roridum (assembly GCA_003012165.1). Taxonomy (NCBI): domain Eukaryota; kingdom Fungi; phylum Ascomycota; class Sordariomycetes; order Hypocreales; family Stachybotryaceae; genus Paramyrothecium; species Paramyrothecium roridum. The sequence goes on from PXOD01000185.1 coordinate 32,132, forward strand.
CGAGCCGCTCTCTCTGCTAGTTACTACCCGTGACTGCTCTATAGACGGGACGCCGCGACCATCAACCACCACGTGTGGGTTCTTTGCGTCAAGTTTGAGCTCATGTAATGAGGACAGCACGGTGTCAACAGTCCCGTTTTCATGTGGTCGCTGTGGTTTCCCAGATTGTGAGGAGACATGCTGCAACGGAGTCCTGCCAGGACCTCCGTTGGCAATAACCGGGCCATTTGCAGCGGGTGGCATGTTGGGCGTCGACCAATGCTCTCTAGGCGGAGTAGTGCGAGCCGAGGGTTGAAATCTTGTAGATTCTTTGGAAACAGAGGCGGCAACCTATCAAAGAAAACAGATAAGTACACCGGCTGCTAGAAGTCCCTGGCAGGGCTATAGACAGCAAATGCTGGATTCCATACCTTGGCAAAGGAAGGCTTCGGGAGATCAGTCGTCATCTGCGATGTAGCCATTCCGTGTGACGGTAAGATAAATGGATGATTTGCGGTATCGTATAAGGCGGGTATAAGTGGCAGGAAATGAGCGCTGCCAGAAGTAGTGACAAGAATTATGCGTAAGGGTCGAAAACGTATGCCACTCGGAACGAGTCGCAGCGGCGGCCTGAGGAAGGGACAGAATGCGAAACCAAATCAAGAACTCGAATCGACGAAAAGGAGCCAGCAGGTCGAGAATGAAGCACAGGTGCTCATCGTAGTAGCGGCCAGAACATTGTTTCGAAGTCGCGATGGCTGGCGAGGTTTCTAGCGTGTGGGGAGGGGAAGACAGGATGCTTGAACCGGTTTTCAACCTGCTCGTCTATGGCAGCCACAAATGTCAGTCATAGGTACATGGATTGAGCCATACGCGCAATGGCGAATGTATCCCGAACACCATCTCTAGCGCGGTGCTGCGCTGAGCGGTTGTTCGGGAAGAATATGCTGGACTGAGGGGGGTCCTTGTGTGGGGGGAAAGGCTGGGAATTCTTACGATGAGGAGTGTTCCAGCTGGTTACGTCGCCAGGTGCGGACCAGTAAGCGAGGCGTCCGAGCGATAGGCCGCAATGAAGAGCTTCGCGTTGTTGGTAGATGTGGGTTGATGCCGTGGGACCAGAGCGTGCCGCGGGAACAGCAGTGATGGCTTGAGAGATGGAGGTTAAGTTGGGAATTATTCGAGGCTCTTCAGTTATCTGGCGATCAAAAAAGTCCTAGCGCCGGTACATGTTCATCCCACCCACAAACATGTCGAGGCTACTTATATTTGCACACAAAAACCCCTATTACTTAAGTACATTACTACGCCCGCTCAAGAATTTTGTCCTCCCAAGTAGGTACCTCCTGGGCCTCATTATAGATAACGTAAGGCTTTTTTTTTTTTTTGGTGATCAGCAACCGGTCAACCAAACGTGATAATCGTAATCTCATTGCGTTCGAAACAGACGCTGACCTTGTAGCGCATTTTGCTCATTTCCCATTTTTGGCTGCTTGGGTCTTCCAAACCAGGGTACTTCGCAAAATCGTCTATTTCGATTCGTCGTGTTACTGTAACGGTTGATCCCCATCACGTGACGACCGTTTAAGCCAAACTCGAACAGAGGTACTGCCTTACTAGGTGCTTGGTGCTGGCGCAAGTAAGGCATCACTTCGCTCAACCTGGATATATAAGACATAATTTTCAGATTTTGGCTACATCGAGCTCTACCTACTTCTTTCGGATCCATTCACTAGTTTAAAGAAGGTCTTTGAGACCAAGCTTTCATCATTCTCAACACCCATCATGTTCGCGCGTCGAGGCCGCGGCGGACCCTCGCGGTCAGCACCAGCAAATGTTCAATGTCAAAAATGCCTGAAAAGAGATATGTTCTAATTTTCATATATATTATGTTGAAATAACTAACAGCTCTCAGCACGGCATTACTCATATGAATGTAAGGCTTCTGCCCAGGAGCGGCCTTACGTGTCCCGCCCGTCTCGGTCACAGCAGTTGAGGAACCCCAAACTCGTCCCAAAACTTACGAATGACACCCTAGAGCCTTTGGAGGAGAAGTAGGCGGCCTATCTTAATCAAAGGCAGCATCAGCTAACCACTCAATAGGAAGGGCGTTGCGGATCAAGAGCTCGCTAAGCGTGAAGCGGAGCGTGCCAGGAAACGTGAGGTTGAGAAGCGCGAAGATGAACTGGTTGAATCTGATGCAAAACGTCGAAGATCTTTGTCTTCGGACTCCGTTTCAACTATTTCTACAAACGCATCTGACGTTTCACGATCTCCAAGACGAAAGCCTCAGTCCCCACCAAGGCAACGAATTGCTAGTCGCAGCTTTGATAGTGAGGAAGAGCGCCATCCTCGGAACGAGGATCGTGATTTGAGCCACGAGCCGTCACCTGTTCGACGGCGCTATCGCTCGCCGTCAAGAGACAGCCACTCTCCCCCCCCTGACCAAAGGCGGGTGTATCGGGCTCGAGACGACGACCGTGTGGAGACCAGGGCGAGAGATAGCGGATCGGTAGATTCGGGCCACAGCTTGCGCGCAGCCTCCCCTAATCACAGCCCGGCGCGCAGAGCAGACTACCGGGCACGGCCGCCGCCGCAGGAAGGTAAATATCGCGACCGAGGTCCGCAGCGTGGTCGCCGCCATGATGTGGAAGAGGGCAGGCGCAGTGCCCAGCGCAACGACGTGGATTCGCGGGATCGTAGTCTGAGCCCTTTCAGCAAGCGGCTAGCCTTGACCCGTGGCTAGAATCCTGTATAGTGTTAAGAGGGTATCATAGATTGCCGGACAAAGTAGAGCGACTAATATAGTGTTTTCAACACTTGGTGCTTCCCTTCATCAGACATGACCATACGTCTTCCAACGACCATTAAGCGCCTAAAGCATCCATTTCCGCTCTCTCCCTCCGTTCTTCCTCTTCCTCTTCCCGTTCCTTGACTCGTAATCCTTCTACCAATGCGATACCATCCATACCAACCCCATCGCCGTCAAACCTAGAGTCTGGAGCCTTCGACGCTCCTTCTGTCGTCTTCTGAGCTCCCGTAATTTTCTCCCTTACAAGCCGAGCGATGGCATTGTCCGTGCGTACGTTGAGAATTTCCAACTTTTTATCCAAATCGCGTTTCAAATCCCAATTGGGCTTCTTTGGTTGCAATTTGAACAAATCAATGCCCTTGTCGTCCTGAGCCTCTTCTGCTGCCTGCTGCCTCACTACTGCTTCCACCTCTGCTGCTTGTTCTTCTAGTGTCGCCTTCTCAAGGTCTAGGGTCGGAGGCTGTTCGAATCCCAGCTTCGGGCCTCTCGTTTCGGGGTCATAATTTCGACCGGAGAGATGTATGCGGGAGACATCGGCCTCTTGTGGTGGTGATGGCGAACGTGTTGACTCTGGTGCAACGATTTCATCCGTTGGCTGCTTGCGCTTGAGATTCTTGAGTTTCGCGAGGCGCGCTTTGCGGTCGTCGGCAGCAGCGCCCAAGGTAGAATGGGTTGAGGACATGGTCCCGAACGACGATCCCACCGTATCTGCAAGTTATTCCAATCCGTCGAGGTGGGCGTGGCGGCACGAGTGAACGGTATTTTCGATTGGCCTTGGGTGTGATGGGAAGAGCCTACCTACGGTAGTTAGTAGAGCAATGGATGACTGCAGTCGGAGCACTGCCAACACTAGAGGTACCTTAGGTACTGCCGCACTGCAAAGCTACAGTAGGTCTCTAAGTACTAAAATTCAACGTCCAGTTCCCAGAGGTACAACTCAGCAGCATACCAGTGGAAAGGGTACACGAGGTGGCAGTAGCGGATTGATTCGGTACTTAGAGATGAGACGGGAATGCGCTACAGAGTGCCTCCTTTGAGGTACCGTAGTTGGAGCCATTCAGTGTCGCGATAACGCCCAATTTTTTCTTATCATCGTGATTGACACCAGGCCGATTTGCAGCGATCGCATCCTCAACACGAGCGAATGCAAGTACCAACATTTGAGATTTATACCTTCGCACGATGAAGGGTTTTGGTTGTGACCTGATACCGGTGTCATTATGATGCGGGTAGGTCTCAAGAACCGCTTTCTCTCTTCGGGTTCCAGCTCCTTGCTTCGACAAACGTCAACAAACCCTCCGCTGCGCGCCTTGGCGATATTCTCAACCTTTCGAGCTTCTCGAAGTTTGGCAAATCCAAGCACTTTGGACGAGGATGTGCGCTTATTTGGTCCGCACCTGGGTGCTCCGAAGCAATCAACCCATGAGCCCAGAAACAACCACAACGGCAGCAACCGCACTGTCCCGGATCGAAACGGATCTTTGGAAGTCGAGCCACATGTTCGACCTGATAGAAGGAATCGGAAGTCCAGTTCTGGCCATCGAAAAGCCCGAAAATCTCCTTCCGCGCGCGAACACGTCGATGCAGGACGTCCGCCACTGAGCCCAAAGAACCCTGAACGTCCTTCCTCACGACAGCGATGGACAAAAAGTCGGAGACAAGATCCCCGAGCCGCCCAGTTGCGTCATCTAAGGCATATTTCTGATGAAGCATCGTTTCCAGCAGCTGAGAATGACTTGCGGGAATGGGTATCAAAATATGATCACTACATCGCTGCGGGCACACAAGATGAACCTCTTCCTTGTCTCGAAGCAGGCAGATGGCTCAGCGAGCTCGAAACGGCTACCGCTATGCGAGAGGCATGGACCTCCTTAGACCTAGATGTGCGCAAGAAGACGTGGATCGATGTCATGGTTGCAACACTCATTTTCTCTCCAAGCAAGGCTGTCGCAGTTCTTGAATCTACTCTCGACCCTGTACCACCTGAGTATGCAGTCCACGATGTACTTCTCTTCATTGCGCGTCGTCAAAATTTTACTTTCTTCGAGAATGCGCGACAGCGGACCTCTTCGGCGATCAAGATTGTCGAGCTTGTTGAGAAAATCCTCGTCTTGTATCCCAAGAACAATCTCTTCTTCTCCGAGCAACCTTTCGCCCTCCTTGCTCGCCATCTACCCTGCGATTACGTCGATGAGATTTACGATATGCTACGACGGGCTGGACTTAAGCCTAGCTTCCACACATCGTTACACTTTGCCCGCAGTCTAGGCAGCGAGACCAAATATAAAAGAAAAGCGTTGGAGATACTCAACCCTCTGCTCCAAGGAGGATCTGCTCATCCGGCTATGCACAGCGTCATCACTACGCTACTCACGTATAGACCTGCAGAAGGGGACGGAACCCATTCAGAACCCCAACTTACTCCCGAAACAGCACTTCGGAGTCTAGTGGAACGCAATTACGTACCCAATGTGATCAACCTTACGGCAGGCCTTGACGCCCTTTGCCAATATGGTGAATATAAAGAGGCAGCCCGCCTCGCGTTGTTGTTCGCTGAGGAAAACATCAAGCTTGATGGCAGAACAGCAGCAAAATTATTCAAGGGCGCAAAGCTTAGCCTGCAGGCAGAGAATGTGCAGAAAGCATTCGAAATCGCCGAGATTACGAGCATGCCATATGTGGATGTTCTCAACGAAGGGCTCCACGCCATGTATTACTTTGCAACCATGGAATCACACCACAACGAGCACGAAGCCCCTTGGACGCTGCCCGTGTTTCTCCCGATGCTGCATCTCTACTCGCAAAGATTCGCGTTGGAACCTCTACAGCGCTGGCTTCCCGTTTCACTTCCCCTTCTGCTTCGAGGCGGAGGCCCGGCTATGGACACATCAGACATGTCGCGATGGCCTTCTCTAAACTCTGTCACATCAGTGGTTGGAGACTTCTTCGGCAAGGGTGCGAACGGAAAGGAATACCCCAATTCAACTACGATTGCCACGATGCTGCGAGCTTACATCAAAAGCTTGCGGGATCCGCATGATATCCTACGTTTCTACCACAATATCAAATCGCAACTTGAGGAAGGCAGACACGGAACACCCATTGCGAAACTCATGGAGGAGAACGGCAGCCTCTTGCACGATACATTAATCCGAGCAATGATGGAAAGGCCTTGGTTTACACGAGCAGGTCTGTCCATTTTCGGTGACATGTTGCAAGCTCACGTGAAGAGGCTTGAGGGGAAGAGCGAGAAAAGAGATCCAGCCATCGACTTGAACTTGCCCTTGCACCCTTCTCCCAGCCGCTTCACATTTGCTATCGTCATTACTGGTCTGATGACTAGAGGCTCTGTGACTTTAGCAGAGCAAATGGTTAACATCATGCACGAACACGGGATCGAAGTTGATCTGCCCATATGGAACACCATCATCAAGGGCCATGCAAGGACCCAAGACATAAAAAACACAGTGGCAGCCCTCCGCAAAATGGAAGCTGCTGGCTTTAGCATGAGCAACCGGACGTTCAAGGCTTTTGGGAAGTTGCAGAATCAGAAAGCAGCATTCAAGATCATGGAGCGCATCATAGAGGAGAACATGCAGAGCATGCTTGATGAGCAGTTGTACGCATAAATGATCACTTTTGTATAAATAGGAAGCAGGCTATTCAGCGGTTGGTTGGTGTTCCGGTTTGCCACCCGAGTGTTTAAATTTTACGCTGAACCATTACATGATGTATATCTAGTGTGTATATAATTTTAAACCATTATGAAGAAGATACTGACTGAAGAATTGCTGGGAGGAACTGGTAACAGTGGTTCTGCAATTTTATCATTGTAAGGCAATACCTTGAGGGTTGCCCTCTTGCGAAATGGGGCCCCATGGATTACTAAGACGACCGCCGTAAGATCTTCAAAACAACCATTAAACTAGGAGCCGTTAAGTTCTATGAAGCGGTGAGCTGCTCTGAAATCTCCGGGCTCACCAGGCTAGATCGCGGAATCTGGATGGTGAATATGTCGGGTTTATTTTGTTCTTCGCCAAATCATGTATAACCTGCACAGGCGACGACTAACACACTGAGAGTTCTAAGCATAAGCTAAACAGACGATCAGTTAAAGCTCGCGACGATGCCAGCTGAGGACTTGACTTCCTACACTTCGGTGTTTCGAGCTGGGGAATCATTTCGTGTTAAACGGAATCGGACGGCCGTCTCTTGCATAGCTTGCCAGCGCCGAAAGTCAAAGTGTGACCGTGGACAGCCCTGCGGTGCGTGTGAGAAACGTGGTGATGCAGCCCGCTGCAAATTCGGCAGCTCGGAACATGCATCGACTACAGCCGGCAAAAAGGATATTCAGGCAAGGCTGCATAAGTTAGAGGAGCTAGTCAAAGTCTTGTCCGAGTCGCCGTCACAAGGATTGAGCACCAGCTCCACGATCGATACTGATACGAGAAGCTTACAATCCGCTCAACGGACACGTCTCTGGAATACGTCAGATGAGGAGAATGCAAACTACCACGGGGCTACCGCATGGACTGCGATAGTTGACAGCATTCACGATATTCGCAACGCTCTTGACGCCGAAGAGGGGCAAGAAATTGATCATAGGCCAGTGAACGTCGGCCCGGACGTCGTGCTCACAGCTACTGAGTCCATCACCATCGAGGATATTGTCAGCTGCCTCCCTCCTCGACCTGACATGGATCGACTTGTGCAGACCTATTTCAACTCCAAGTTTGTGGCCTCCACTTACATTCACGCGCATCACTTCCGGCGGCGATACGAGGCTTTCCTGACAGACCCTGCTTCGGGGAGCTACTTATGGGTCAGCATCTTATTCTCGATTCTCTGCATTGGAAGCCTGGTGCTGAAATTGAAGAATCCGGATGATCTGCATCCCACTACCGTCGCGGAGCCGGCTTTTTACATGGCAAAGGCCAGCCAATGTCTGGTAGCGGGAGAGTATCTGAAGGCGCGAGGCTTCTCCGTGGAGGCGCTTCTGATTCATGCTCAGTGTCGGAATGTGATGAGGAAGGACTCTGACCCAACCATTTGGTCACTGTATGGCCTAGCCATTCGGCTTGCCCAAAGAAGGGGCTACCACCGCAGTACCATGAAGATATCAACCAGGACTACGCCATTCGAAGCGGAAATGAGACGACGTGCATGGAACACGATTCAATCAGCGGATCTTGTATATTCCTTTCAGCTGGGAATGCCGTCAATGATTCAAGAAGACTTATGTGATGTGGAGCCGCCCGCCAACCTCAATGATGAGGACTTTGACGAAGACACCCCATTACCAGCGCCTCGTCCCCCGTGCGACCCCAGCCCGATTCTCGCGTACAGCGTCAAGGCGCATATGTGTAAGATATTGAGACGCATAATGCATCATGCATTGGCCGTTATCACACCTCCACATGCTGAGACCTTCGCACTCAATGCCCAACTAGAGGACTGCTACGCGGCGATCCCTGCATGCTTGCGAAACCGCCCAATCCGCAGCACTTCGTTCACGGATCCGAACTACACCATCATGCATCGACTGATGCTTCGAATTTTGTATCTGAAGAGCCTTTGTGTGTTGCATCGCCCCTACCTGACTCTTGGTAAAGGAAACCCTCTGTACAAATCGTCGCGAGAGATATGCAGGAACGCGGGACGTAGCATGCTTGACTTACACATTGAGGTCAACAGGGAAATCCAGGTAGGAGGGCGTTTACACGAAGATAGGTATATGGTGACCAGTCTCGCCATGCATGACTTTTTGGTTGCGGCCATGGTCGTGTGCTTGGACATTCATGAATCTGCAGACATTAGGTAAGACAAATCCCGGAAAGATGCGAGCTCGAACACCATCTGACCGGTATAGCGCCCAAGAGCGGGAGACAAGCATCAAAGCGCTCAAAGAAGTCCATGAGATTTGGATGTCCAACAGTTCCGAGTCCTCAGACGCGAGACACGCCTCAAAAGTGCTCGGCGCCGTCTTGAGGAAGGCTACTATATCGGGCCCCCGCAACATCAGTCCTCAAAGCACCCCGCAATCGAATGACTACGAGATGCTTCATAACGACGACCAGGACAAGGGCCGCCCAGAGGTTGTTTGTTGGTATGGCGATGCCATTACGACCAACTGCGTGGGTGTCAACCTGGACAGCACCCATGTGCCACTAGACTGGGTTTGTTTCTGCCGTACCAGGTTATTCTCAAGTTCAACGGAAGTCTGACTATGAATTAGATATCGATTGACAATTTCCTCCGAGATGGCTCTGCGGAGACGTCTAGTTGGCCACTGGCATTTGAAGGCATGTAAAGATTATTTTACCTAGGACATTGGAAAAAAGGAAATTAGGAAATAGACGCTGGAACGAATTTATTGTAGCCGTTCCAATTGAGTTACATAATTCAAGTGGGCCTGGTTTGGCCCGTAATAATCGAGTGTCGCAAACGCCGGAGGTTGTTCTCGTTGTCCCGATGACCCCGGAGATTACGGCCTGGTAGATTGCCTAATCGGGAAATACCTCGCCCGCGACGTCAATTAGTTCATGATGCTTTCGAGAATCCCCGGGCTTTCATGGTTTCCCAAGTAGATAGAATGGCGCCGTCGAAATCACAACGATCTCCGTAAACTCCAGAAGTCACAACTGGAGGCACGATAAGTCCGCTAGTATTAATTTTGAGCGAAGGAGAGACGAAAGAACTGGATATAAAAGCCCCCAGGCCAGACCCGTAAAGGCTCAATGTCCACATTCAACGTCACTGCTGATCTGGTCACATTGGAACATATCTTCTGTATAATAAAAGACGCTTCTCAGCCTCCAAAACTGCCCAAATGACGTCTATTCCAGACACCAGCACCTCACTTGTCCTCCCCGCTCTCAAGGAGGCGCTCGGGCTTGTCAAGTCGCCCGTCGAGGCCCCAGGAAACGGCACCGTCCTAGTCCGGATCCTCTGCACGACCATTCGGACCCATAACAGGGCCGGCTTCAACGGCCAGAGTCCCCTCTCCATAACCACGCCCTACACGCCCGGGTTCTCCGCCATCGCGAGAGTCATCGCTGCCGGCCCCGATGCCGCCGTCCTGAGGCCAGGCCAGCTGGTCTACGTGGACGTCCTCGTCCGCGCGCGGGACGACCCTGACGCCACGCAGATACTGCTCGGGGGCCATCAGGGATTTACCGAGGGCACCAGGAAGCTTTTCCAGGCCTGGAAGGGCCTGTGGTCTGACGTGGCCGCGGTGCAAATGGAGACATGCATCCCCCTCGACGAAGAGTACATGACTAGAGCGGGCTACTCCTTCGGCGACCTTATGCACATTGAGCGCCTTGCCGTTGCGAATGCCGGCGTCCACGCTGCGGACCTTCGTCCTGGAGAGACCGTCATCGTCTGTCCCGCCACGGGCCAATATTCGGGCGCCACAGCAGAACTCGTCACCCAGCTTGGCTGTAATGTTATTGCCCTGTCCAGGTCAGCCTCCAAGCTCGACCGCCTCGCCAGTATCCACCCACGTATCACCGTGGTTGAGACAACGGGCGATGTCGCCGTCGACACGGCCGCGATCTTGGCCGCCTGCCCGCCCGGCAGCAAGGGTGCCGATGCCCTCGTTGACGTGACGCCTGGCACGGCCACGGGGACCGCGGGCCATCTGACCAGTGCCTTGAACGCTCTGCGTCCCGAAGCACGCGTAGCCATGATCGGCTCCTTGGGGGACATCACGCTCAATTACGTGAGCCTCATGATGCGGAACATCAGCGTTCGCTTCCGCTTCATGTACTCGCGCGGCGAGCTCGTCAGCCTGATTCGGCAGATCGAGGCCGGCGTCGTGAAGCTCGGCAAGGAGGCGGGCCACCAGGTCGAGGGTTACAAGCTGGAGGATTGGGAGGCGGCGATTCTGGCCGCCGAGGAGGCCGCAGGGTGGGGTCAGCAAGTCGTCTTTGAGCCGTGAGCAAGCTCGGATGCCTGCAGAGGCTCAATAAAGTTACAAAAGGCGCGCATGGCCCGTCATGAAAGAGTGTAGCGTAGCCCGTTACCGCGGCCAATTAGATGACAACGTGAAGCGGTCGAAGCTGGCCGCAGCACAAGTGACCGTGTATCGGCGAAACTTTTTGTTATTGTTATTGTTTCTTTGTTTTGCTTCGCCATTGGTAGACGGTTTGGTGGCATACCCGCTCGATTTTGGACGAGTTTGTTCACGAAGAACCGGAAGTCGTACAAGGTGTGAGAGAAGATTGAACATGAAATTTATTCTTTTGCGTCCTCAACACTCCTTTTCTGACAGTATATACCTTCATGCGACCATAACATCATGCGCTTTGAGCGAGAATAACCAGCCAAACACACTACTCCCAAATGGCACTGCCAATCCCCCAAACTAATACACCCGGATATCTTGTCCAAAGTCTCGTGTAGAACCAAGCGAAATGAAAAGTAGAAATGATCCAGTGACTCCAAGGCTCCTTTTTCCTCGCTGGAGGAAATAGCCACGGCTGGATCCATCCAATAAAAAAACAATTCGTAACTCAAACATAACATGACGTGACTGCAAGCAGCCGTAGCAAGCCGCTCCTTAGAGCATTAATATACAAGTGATGAGGCCAAATCGCAATACGCTTGGGTATCATGACATAACACAATCAGGCATGACAGCTGCAATAAGAATGAACTCGGTGAGGCCGTAATTAGGAGGCAATGCCGCGAAGAACCCGCGCTGGGTTTCCCGCCACAATCGTAAAAGGGGGAACATCCTACATTGCTTGTTAGCATTGACACATTTCGCAGTTTTGGGTTCTGAAAAGCTACCTTCGTCACGATGGACCCCGCTCCGACGGTGCTGCCCTTCCCAATGGTTCTTCCTGGAAGGATGATTGCACCTCCGCCGATCCAACAATCTTGCTCAATGGTGATGGCTCGTCCCGTCTGGGGACCCTGCCCTCCTTGACGCTTCTTGGGATCGATGGGTAGTGTGGCGGTGAAGATACTGACGTTGGGGCCGATCACACAGTTGTCGCCGATCTTGACTTCACAAACATCGTTGATCGTACAATTGCGGCCAATGACCACATGATGGCCTATGCTAATATTGTACCCGTAGTCACACGTGAATGGCGTCTCGACGGCGACATGCCGGCCGACACGGCCCTTGTTGGTGACTGGAGAAGCCTCCGTAGGAGAAACTCGAACAGGGTCCCGAGGCTGTAGGATTTCCAAGAACAACCGGGCGCGCTCTTCAGGCGAGATACCGTTGGTCGGTGGCGTGGTAAGGTTATTGAACCTCCAGCAGGCGGCGGCACAGCGTTCTCGTTCGAGACAAAGCTCCTTGTCGAAGGGATAGTAGTTTCTGCCAGACAGCATTTCTTCCTTCTGCGTTCTCCGTGGGGGAAATTGAGAATGGGACAGAGCGAGCTGAGCTGCTACTTGAGCATTAGACACTGGCGTCTGTGTTGGTGGCGGCGGTGCAGGGCTGTTCGTCCTGGTAGGGTGCAAGATGTTGATTTGTGGCAGCTGGCCCCCCGAGCGAGGTGTCTCGGGCTCGGTCCTGCTGAGATCGTGCAGCGGAGGCACGCGCTGGTATTCTTTGGCCATTCTTTCTCCGAAAGGTAGTGGTTGAGTGTTGGCACTGACTGGTGTGGGGAAGACGTTGCCTGGGGTATAAGAGGACATGGCAGAAAGTTTGTTGTCGGGACTAGCAACAGACGCGCTGGGGATTGTTGATGCAGTGGGCCTATCATCGTCGGTGACCAGCGGCCGGCCTTGTGGGGGGTCTATTCGAAGGGGCTGGCCGCGGTAGGGCGGCGGAGGCTCACGCTTGACCGCCTGGCTTCCATAAAGGGCCTGTTGTGGCATGCCGTATGCACCTGGTGGCACGTAGCTAGGGTCCTTTGACTCGAGGGGCACGGCAGCGGCCTTGTTATCAGGCTTCTGCCAGCCCGGCCCTCTCTGTGGTGGATAACCCGCGCACAAAAACCCACCGCGGATGCAGTTGCTGCCTGTGGCCGTTGTCAGCGCTTACTCAGATGGTCGCCAGGGTTTGCAGGGATCAGAAGTGCTTACATTCTGGCTTTTGCTCGTCGCACTTCTTTTTGCGCTTTCTGCAGGTAAGGCAGCCTGTCTTTGTTCGGTTGCTAAAATTCCGCTTCCGCTTCTTGGGGTCATGCTGTAGGATGGAATCTTGCCGGTGCTCCGATCCATACGAGCTTCCGTATAGCGGGAGAGATCGATCATCCCCATCCGGGCTTGTGTTGGGATAGTCACCTTGATCGGCATGGCTAGCAGCTCGCCGTAGCGCGTCGTTAATCTGGTCATCCGTGTGAGCTTGAGTGGACGTGGCTGAGTTCTGCTGCGTGTCGTAAGGACTGCGGTCATCGCGGCCCTGATGCGAATACCATGCCTCTTTGTCCCGCTGCTCGTCACCAAAATGCCGGTACTCTCGTTGAGGGGTTCCGTACGGGTCCCGAGAGTCGGATTGTGTGGGGGCCGTCGCAGTGTCCGGGGTTCGTTCTTGAACCGACGGAGGACCTCGACGCGACTCAATTGAATTGGAGCGCTTTCGCTTGTTAGTGCCGTCGACATCCGGGTAACTTGGCGACTGGAATGCCGAACGCTCAGCGTTTTGTGCCGACCAGTTTTCCTTCGCAGCTGAAGGTGCTGCGTCTGGGGCTGGCTGGGGCTGTGGTGCAGATGAGCTGGATGGGCGCTCCTCGGCTGTGGCGGTCTTGTCTGTCGTCATGCTAGGCGGCTCCGTTGTCTTCGGCGAGCCGCCATTGAGGGCGGTGAATGCTGACATGCTATCGGAGCTCAGCTTGGCCAAAATGTGATGAGAAGCTAGAATGTTTCCCGGTGCTGCGTCGGGTGGCTCGGAGTCTGGTCCGAGAATTGTTTCTCCGTCCCCTCGGCTGATGCCCTGGTGAAAGAGCGAAACCGGAAACAAGAATCAAAACGTTTGAGAATTGATGACAAGGATACCCTTATGAGGCACAATGCGCACGTTGGCGCAGATTGTAAGGCTGCAAGCGAGAGACGACGCAATGAATTATGAGATTAGTACCCAGGCGTCGTTGCACCATACGGGTTGAGCCTGTATTAAAGTGAGACGCCGGGAACCAGGATCCTGCAATGGGCGGAACCTCGCCGAAGCGAATGAAATTGAGCCGCCCCGCAAACGTTTGAATGAGAGACCGGGCTCTGAATTCGACAAAGCAGTGAACGAGCGACTAAAGGCTGATGCGAGGGTTGGATAGATGAATGCGTTAATGAGAGTGAAGTTGAGCAGGCGAGTATGGCGGTGGCGCGCAATGGTTGACCGCAGAGACGAGAAGCTGGTGTAAGGAGGATGCGCCGGATGGCAGCACGGAGCTTGCCCCAGAGTGTTGGTCGATCCCTTTAATTTCCCACAAGCTCCTGGCTGCTTTCCTTCTCTTTCCCTACCGGGGACTGGACTGGCCTGCAACACGTCTGGTCCAAGAAACGTGAGTCTATCGGTCTGTTGCTTCCTGCACAGAGAGGATTCGGACTGTTCGTTGATTGAAAGAAAGTGACGGCGCACGATGTTCAATGCAGGGGGTTGGGTGGTTTGTTTTGTTGCGCTTGAGGAGCCTAGCTCTTTTGCTCTCTCTTTTTTTTTTTTCTTCTCTTTTTTTTTAACGCGCGATTACAACGATGGCGCCTGGGTCGCCTCGGACGGGGCGGGGTGGGAAAAAGCCTGGATGACCTAGATTCTGCCGGACTGCACGAAGCTCCGAGGACGAGGCTTAGGGAGCGGCTAGAGCGTTGCCTGTGCGCCGGCCACGAGACTGACTGATGACGAGAGACGGAGAGGCGGGAAGACGAGAGCCACGCGAGGCAGCGGGCGGAGGAGGAGAGGGTTCTGAGGATAAGGGGAGGTATGTGTAAGACGGTGGATGCAGGAAACGGGAGTTGAGAAGAAAGACAAACGACGGAAGCTCGGTCGTTGCGGGCAATAATAAATTGGCTTTGCAGCCGAACCGCAGACACACGCACCCGAACCTGAAAGGGAAATGGGTCTCGGCGGCGCGGGTGCACGCCATGTACTATATGTATACCTTGCCTTGCGATACCTGCCTGCCATGCCTCGCGGTTGGGTGCCTCGCCCAACTCAAAGCCATCGGCTAGCCGTGCCATTCGGCCTCGAGTCGATCGCTAACAGGGTCTGGCACTAGTCGACACATGCCCGTGGCTACAGTAATGTAAGCCTGCACACGCACCTCCCGCCTCTGGGTCTGGGTATTCCAGCTTCGTTTGGCATTTCCCCCCTCCTCCTGCGATGCAATTGGGGCGGCATGGCGCGCTTCGGACATGGGAACTAGGGACTGGAGACCGGGGGACTGGGGGAGGGGGGGAAGAGGCAAGACGAGACAAGGTACCTCCAGGATACTTCAAGAGCCCGGGTGACTTTGCCCACGGCCCACGGCCGGACCCTGGCCTGGGGCTGGGCCGTTCAGTTAGGCCGGAGGGTGCTGGGAAAGAAAAGCGAGGGGCGTGTTTATAGAGATGCGCGTGTGAGAGAAGTGTGTGTGTGTGTGTGTGCGTGTGCGTACCGTAGTATGTAAATGGGGCAGCTTGACGGTACGGTACGGCGGTAGGTAGGGATGGATGAGATCCTGTCTTCAGCTACCCTTGAATTTCCTCACGGCGCTCCCGTCTCATTGTCTGCAACCAACATGATTTGCATCCACTCGAGTGGCATAAGCCCGGCAGGAGAGAGTGATTTGAGCTGCTCCCGAAGCTTGTTCGTGGGGGTGTGATGGATGGGGTTGGTGGACCGGGATTTCTGTTGGTTGCCAGTCCATCCCATGCACCTACTGACTGCTGCAGCATGATGGAAAGTTGGCCTGAATCAGTATCGCCGTTGAGCTTCTGTCCGTTGGTCGTACAGCATTGCTGGGATTCCACCGATTCAGTCATGAATGATCTATCTATACTCATTCTCCAGCTCCGTCCCCTGTCCTCTCTGCCTGACCCTGTCGCACGATCCCACTCTCCTCTCCACCAAAGTACCCAGATCCCGGCGATAGCTGCTGATATCCTGAGGGTTGAGAGATGATTATGGTATCTTGAGGCGGGGATGATACCATGCTTCCTATCCAGCAGCAGCATCAGTTGCAGCGAGCTCGGCGACAAGCACCGTAAAGCGCGGTTGTTTCTGCTCGACTAGGGTTGTGGGTGTGACCGCATCCCTAAGTGTAAGACGAGACAGTGTCACCTGCCCGGCATATGCCGGTGGTGGTAATCGCACGCGCTGCGCTGCGCTGCGCTGCGCTGCGCTGCGCTTCTGAGGCCTCTGGAGAGGAAATGCCATCCTTGTTCGGCTGCTTTTGCGCCTACGCCCAAGGCGAGCGGCAGAGCGTCGAGAAACAATGCGTCATGATATTATCCACTACAGCAGACCTTTGAGCTGGCCGTCCACCGCCCCCAAATCACCGAGAATGAGCTCGTTCTTATCCGCGATGCCGGATGAGAGCCTTACCTGTGGAGGTGGGATGGCACAAAGTCATTTGCCAAAGAAGCGCCCTATTTCGTTCAGATTGTTTAAACTTCATCATCAACAGACGTCATTAGAGGGCCAGGAGAAAGATGAGGAAGAAAAAGTAAATTGCCAAAGGGTGGAAGCCCAGCGGCGAAAACGTAACGATACCTGGGAAGCAGAGAAATGCATTGTTGCGAGAATTTAGGTGCCATTGTTTTGGGGGGTTCTTCCCCAAACTTCCTTTTGCAACGGCTCCCGTCCTTACCTACCTTATCTTACAACGCGGCAACGGCACCAACTAGCACCTGCCGTGCGCCTTGACAAGACCTCGAGGCACCGCAATTGAGATTTAACGCTCATGATCCAGTACATCTCCAATCTGGAGTAACAACTGTGTTTTCCCAGGATGGACGAGACAGCAGACAAGGGCCTGTTGCCCATCGACAATTGTGCTGCATTGACCTCATCGCATCCAGGCCCAGCCTCTTTCTGTTTCCTCCTCCGGTGCCATGTTTGAACACCACACCCCAGATCCACTAGGCTCACCCCTCATTCATCCCCTTGCCGGTACATGCCTGAGTCGATCTGATACGGAGGGGATTAGCAAACAAGCGACAGTCTCGAGCCGCCTCCCGCTCGCCAAGCGTAGCGTTTAGCGAATGCCCGGCTCACTGCTTTGTCGCTCCACGCCATACATATACATGCATGTTTATGGCAGTCAGGCTCTCGTGAGCAGTCGCACGCACCATCATCCCCAGGCCATTTGACGCGGCCTGGAGCCCATTTTCATTCTTTGGTCGCGATTACGGTGCTTCCCTCGCCATCAAATCTGGCGCGAGAACCCGGCGCGCACCATTTTCTCTTTTTTCTTCTCCCTTTTCTTCTCCCAATTCCTGCGCGTGCGTGGGCAGCGATGTCCCACCATGACTTCAGCACAATTATACATTTGCACCCGATTCAGATGAAGCCCCCACCTACACCGTTGCACCGATCTTGGTCAGTCAAAATCCTATGAATGCCTCACGAGGTTTGCAACCTTGGCGTCAGAACAATGCCCTTTGCTGGTGGACCCAGGAGCACCGTCCTGGGCAAGGGACGAAAAGTGCACACTTACCGCACCGTCGCCTGCTCGACCCTTGTCTTCGAAGCTGCCCCAACATCGTCAGGGGTTGGTAGGGATCAGGGAAACCGGTCATGTCCACCACAAGCTGCGGGAGCAGGGCCCCGAGCCTGACCTTAACCCCCTACCTTCGCCGCATCCCCGAGCCTGCGCTCATGTTGTGGAGGTAGTCAGGCTCGCTACCTCGGCTGGAGCGTCTGGAAGCCGTGCGTCCTCGCATTTCGCGGATGTACGACTTGCGCGTTGACCCGTCCGGTCTCATGAGCTCAAGCCAGCACACGAGACAGCAAGCATACGTAGTCGTCCAACCACACTGGGCAGCGACCTGATTGCGAAAAGCCAGATTCCTTTGGTCGCTTGGCAGACGGCCAATAGAAATCAAGAGGCAGGGGCTGTCTCCCATTAACGCCGCGTCTAAAACGCTAACGCCGCCCGACTCGTATCGCTGCCAGCGACCGCGGCTGTATCCACGCCACGGCCAGCAGTACTGGACCGGACTGGACTGAAATGATAGAAGATGGGACCATTCCCGTTGCAAGTCGGTAAAGCTCCTGGCGCCGGACGCCCAGTCTGGCAGAGCAATTCGCCCCGCTCTTGAATCACCATCGCCAGCAGCAGGATCGGTCAATGTTCAGGCGTACTGTAACATTGCGCGGACAGGCTAGCGTCAAGCAAACGCGACAGCGCCTGCTCCTGTTCATCCACATTGGCAGTGGTCTGTTTTGCGGACCACTATGCTAAATTGGGGTTAGCTGCTTACCTTCTGTCCACCACTCGAAGGCAGGATCAAGTAGACACTTATGCGCAGTTTCAGTCCCCTTTGGGGCCTCTGGCCTTCCTTGCGCACCAACATCCTGGTTTATTTTGACTCTCTGTTTTAACGAAATTCCCAGGTGGCTACAAGCCTATGGATGGAAGAATCCCATGTCTCCAGCACGTGCAGGGTGGGCGGCTCTCCCCAAAATTCTCAGCGTCACGCCCGTTTCCCGGACTGGAAGGGTGGCAGCACAAGTGGGGCGGTGACATGGATATATTTAGATCCCCACATGCCTGGGTTGCGGTGGTGGGTGTTTACTAGTCGCTCACCAACTTGGTGCTGGCCAACAACACTTCGGGTGAAATCCTCACTAGGGGATATGCATCGTTGCATCCACATACCTGACGAGACCCGCGGCATTTCCCAGGGAGCAGTGCCACCATCTGCCGGTGATACCTCATGCATGAGGGCTGGTTGGTACCATTGTCGCTGGCGGCTGCGTGGGACAAACCCCTATGTAAGATTCTATTTACAGCACATCGTTTGAGGGAAAGAAGATCGTGATTGTGGGACTTGTCGCTCGAGTCAACCGAACCAAGAAAAAGGAAAAGAAAAAGAAAAGAGCCTAGCTCCGGGTTTGGTTACCGCTGCCCAGCCGGTGACGAGAGATTGCCGCTTCGGCCATGTGATTGGTCAGATTGTTGGGCGCCATGGGCTGAAGATTCCCTCATCTGATCACCACCGCAGCAGACGCGCGTGCAGTAGCAGACGCTGGGGGGTTACTAGTGCGTCTGTAGTCGCGCCTGTGTGACGGCTCAGTAGTACTAACTCGCCGCCAGCGTCTGCCGACCAATTTATTGGTTCCCGAGGACTAAATTGAAGCAGGGTACGGAAACAGAACGAAACGAGAGGTTGTCACATCCATGTAACCAATCAATCGTTCAAGCACTGTCTTGTTCTCGGCCTTGCCTTTACATCACTCCTACAAGCATTGGTTGCCATGCGTTCACAAGTTCAAACATCCATCAACCTGCCTGTCATTCCATTTCAGCTTAATCATGCTTGTTGTGTGTGACATAACACAAAAATTGACGGCGAGTGGCGGCTTGACTGGGAAATTGGGAGGGGTGATCTCCATCGGTCCTGTGGCCGATTAAAGAATGGTTGCCGAGCTTCTCGTGCGACCATAGCATCTCGTCCTCATCCACATTCAGGAGCAGAGGAACGAAGCGTTGGTCGTACTGGCTACTTGAAAATGCGACGTCGTTCACAAACACGTGAATAGCCACTCTGAGTGCTGCAGAGATATCCTTGCCAAAATAACACCAGCACCGCCGTTACCCATTGCTCCGGTATAGAAAGCGACTGTGTTCAACTCGACTAGGTTCACAATTTTAGAAATCCTTTGTAGCAGAGTTCCGCCGCGCGCCACCGCGCGGTAGCCCCGTATTTGCATCATCAAGGCATCTACCCCCGGATCCATCTGCTGCATCGAGCAGAGCATTGAACTGGTCAAAAGGGTCTGCCACTTTTCAGTGCAAGGGAATCCTTGGCGACAATTGTTGGCCATGGTTTAGGCGGTACTATTCTAAGTGTTCCCTGCGATGTCCACATGTGATACTACGACACCGCATCTGCACCTTCTCAGGAAGTAGCGAATCTTGCGCACAGCCAACATGATCCTCACAATATCTGATTGCGCAGAAAGCTGACTGGTCGAATTTCTGGTTTCGCGCCCATAGTCCCACCTAGGCTCCAGGGTTGCTCCGAGCCGGGCGCTTCAACCCTGTCATCTGCGAGAGCCGTTTCCCACATCCAGGGAGTCGGGCCTCTTTGTGAACCTTCCAATGACAAGACAAAGATTTATGGGACCATTTCGATGGTGAGGACGATTTCCCTACAGGCTTTCCAACAGTAGCCAGACATTATCCTTCGGTAACTCACAACTGCTTTGAATCCTTATCGCAACAACAGTGACAATCCTGCCAGGAAAAGCTCTGCAAATGCAAAATTTGCAAGCCGAGCCGCGAACATTTGGATGGCGGCCACAGAGGCTTTCCAAAGATTCTTGCTTCCCCTCTGCTGAACCAGGCCAATGAACAATGGACATGAATTCCCGTAGCCCAAGATCTGCCCTCACAGGTATCTCTTGACCGATTACAATAACTGCGATATGCTTTTTCAGCAATGGCGAGGTCTTGAAAGTTTGGATCTTCTGGGGTTGTGGCCTCCGCATCCAATGACGAAGAGTTCCGCCCACTTATAAGCGCCCGTCTCCCGCTGGCACGTCTTTCCAGAAGCCTTCCGCCTCAGGTCCATTCACGTCAAACTTCTGGGCGGCTACCTACATCAAAGCTCTCTATTTATATCGGCGGCGGGTGATAGAAGCATTGTTCCTGCAGCTACAGGGCGGCTCTTCCATACCCAACGTCAAACGGCGCGCGTGCTTTCAAGGGTCCTGCTGCAAGACACATTCAACCTCCCAGCACCATGGACCTATGATGCCAAACCTAACCGGGTGGCCACGACCCTTGATGTTACTGCCGGCGTCTCGCCCAGCTTCAACAACGTCATGGGAGTTATGCGTGAAGGTGTCGAATGGTATTTCTTGGTTTAACGCTTTCATGCAAGCTGTACGGAGCACCCTTGTTCTAAAGCATGGAAATGTTTGTTCATGGTGCCCTCAAGCACATCTCATTCGCTATAAACAGCAATGTTCGTCAGTCACACCGTCACCTTGAAGCCATCACCACCGTTCGGTTGGCTCTGCCGAAGCCACGCCCGTGACTGATTGACGGCAACCATCGACAAACGCTTCATCCCTTCACCCCTCCCCTCCCGTCCATCGTCTCTATCACATCACCCATGGTCCTCGTACATGAGCCCTATGCTTCCCCAGACCAAGCCCTTGGGTTTTGTCCCAACCCACGCGGCTTCGCGTAGCATTTTTAGCTGCGCGCTGCTATTAAAAGACATACACCTTGCTGCAGCCGCCGATGAGCTGCAGGTGTCTTATTGGAACGTCACATCATGACCAGGCGTGTCGTCAACTCTCAACCGAGACCCCTTCAGGATAAGAGCCCTCTCTTACCGCCTAACCCAGGAAAATGTGATAATTCCGCTATCCCCCAGTGCCCTTGTCGGGTTCTATATCCTTCTTTGGTAGCGCTTAATCGGGTTTGAGACGCATGCGGTCTCTGACAATCCTGTCCATCATGGCCCTGGTTGTGGAGTCATGGGGAAAGAAAACGGCGCTTCCAGCTGCGTTGTCGATTGCTTATCACAATGAAAATGATGCATAACCCTCACCCGGGTCAAGTTAGGTGTGTTTCGTTTCGCAGTGCTATTTTGGGATCGGATGGGGCCCGATCCAACAAGGCGACTGTATGTGTCGGTTGAAACGGCCATCTCAAGGATCGGAGCATGTCTGCAGCAACATATGCTACTCGTCGATCGAGAGCGCCGGATCTGGCTTATTGTTGGATGTAAGATGGTGTCGTGCCTTAACAAAGGGACCTCGAGCTCAACTCCCCCTCCGGCGCCTACGCAGCAAAGTAGATGGTACTTTGGTGGTACATCCTACTTCCTTTGACGTTTGGTGCTCTTATTACTCATTTTGCTTAGCACGTTTGCACTTCGCTCCTGCAGTGGCAGATTTGGGTAGAGAGATTTGCTCATATCCTAAGAGTGACCGGGGGTGTTCATGCTAGCAGTGAGCATGCCAGCATATCATACCAACAGTCGCACGTCCGTTCCAATCAATAACTCGATAACGAAGGATTAGATGTTTCTGATGCTCGATTCTTATTGATGTCTTGGAATCGGCCAGTCTACATGAATTGGTCATCGGGTTATGGTGCGAGAGCTTTGACACGCAAGGGACGGCCCCCGTGGTTTCATGCGTAAACTGACCGTCCACCTCATCAAACACCTTCGCCTCCTCCATCCTTTTTCAATCGCAACTCGTCGTTGCCTTCATCGTCCTTTCTTCTTGGAGCCAGAAGTATATCGACCACGGACAATGGCTCCCAAAGCACGGTATTGGGAGATGGACAAAGGCGACATGGTCTGGGAGAGCCTTGACAAGGAGACGGATGAATGGGAGGCTCACATTCGCCCCGCCGAGATGTAACGGGCTGTGGCACAGCTAGTCCTGAAGTATCGACCCGCGAAGGCGAGCAGATGCATTCCCTGACCAAAGGTGGATATAACATGGTGTGGCGTCTTGAATTCAAGGATGGTTCATCTGCTATCATGAGAGTGTCAATTAAAGGTGCGCCATTAGCTCTACCCTTGCAGAAATAAATGCTAGCCTAAGAAGGCGTCGTTCCTTTTCCTGAAGAAAAGCTGCGCTATGAAGTGGCTACGATGCGTTATGTGGCAGAGAACACCACCATCCCTGTCCCGCGCATCTATCACCATGGGCCCGCAACGGAGAACCCGACAGGTCTCGGTCCATTCCTCATTATGGAGTGGATTGACTATGACCAAAACCTAGGCAGGGCAATTCTAGACCCAACACGGCCGCTTGATCAACGCCCAATGCTCGACTCAAACTTGTCCGAAGATACACTAAGAACAGTATACTCGCAAATGGCCAACATCTTGCTGCAGCTCGATTCACTTACATTCCCTACCATTGGCTCGCTAGCTGAGAATGATGATAAAGAGAGAGCCAAGACTGGGGCATCTGCATCGGTTAAAGCGCGCCCTCTGGCTGCAAACACGATTGATGTGGTCGTACGTACCCAAGCGCCATCCAGTCTTGTGCCTTTGGGCACCTACTCCTCTGCCGATGAATGGTACAGCAAATTTGCCGACTGGCATATGGCACATCTGGCACTTCAGCACAACGACGCTGTAGACAGTGAAGATGATGCTCGGGATAAGTACGTCGCCCGCCAGCTTTTCCGGAAACTGGCTGCGGCGCGGCGACTTGCCTTGGGCCTGGATGCGTCCGAAGCACCCTTCCGGCTGTTCTCTGAAGATTTCAGACCAGCCAACGTTCTTGTTGACAAAGAGCTCAAGGTGGTTGGTGTTATTGATTGGGAATTCGCCTATGCAGCCCCTGCGCAATTCAGCTTCGATCCGCCGTGGTGGCTGCTGCTGATGGAGCCAGAGTACTGGCCTGGCGGCTTCAGGCCCTGGCTTGAAGCATATGAACCGCGACAAGAAATTTTTCTTGACGTTTTAGAAGCCGAACGAGAAAGCACTGGCAGGAAGCCTTGACCTAATGAAGAAGGACGAGAAGTTGTCTCTGCATGGCGGCGAGCAGGTTGAAATAGCCCTTTCCCAGCGAATGCGCGAAAGCTGGGATAAGAAGGCATGGATGGTCAACTATGCGGCCAGGAGGAGCTGGGCTTTCGATTGGATCTGGTGGAAGTTTCTTGACGAGAAATTCTTCGGTGAGAATGAGGAGGAAGACTACCATGCCAGGTTGGGCCTTCTGAGCGAACCTCAAAGACAGGCGATGGACAATGTTGTGGCCCGGAAACTGAAGGAACGCGAGAACCAAAGGCTCATCAAGTGGAGTGAAGAGGATGCAGAAGCGTTGGTAGCCGAAGTGCTCGTTTGATTCCATGCCTGCAGCAGGCTAGATATAAGAGTGCACACAGAGACGCTGTCATAAGGGATGAGCAGTTGATTCAATGAGACAGATGCGCACTGAATTCAGTGTTCCCTTTACAAACATGACCATACGGTAGGAAACGTTGCACTAATGCTCACTTTTGAGTCTACCATGGGCGCAAGCGCACTTCAGCCGAGTGAGAGTATCAATGAAGAAACCAGCTCGGCTAAACATCTTGTGAAATCAAAGTCGGGCTTCTTCTCTTGCGGCGCATGGCTTCTTGCTGACCCCCCGTGGGGCAAATACTTCGAGACAATCGAAGGCACTGGACTTTGATACACCACTTCTATGTTCTCTTCCCTCATTCCAGAGTTTCAGTATTTCCTATTGGGGATGTAGCGACGACTGAAAACTCCCTACTCAGGTCCAAAGCATTAACCACACATCTCAGATAGTGAATTTGAACGGGCCTTTCCTCGGTTCATGGGTTCGTACGATGCAAGGCTCCCTAGAGCCACTATGGAAATCGTCGCCCACCCACAAACAAAGCTTGCGCTTAAAGCAAGTCTTGGAATGGCACGGCCACCTTACTGCCTCCTTCTCCACGCACCGTATCAGACGTCTTTTGCACAAGGTCACCATGAGTCTCCCGTGAATCCTCTGTTCGATCCAGTCTGTAAGCGTGCCGGACGAGAACGAAACTGAAAATCAAAATTCCCACCATGGAGCTTATGGGGCAAAGCTGGCCGCCTCCCAAGCAACAAACAATGAATATATAATCCTTCAGAGTTTCTGGTCTCTGCTATATCTATTTGGAACGGAATGGAGCATGGGGTGGTACAGTAGCGCATTATATACGCGGAAAGACAACTGAGCGATGTTGCTTATCTTCTCTTCTGGGGAATGTGTCAATCACCAACTGTACCTATAATTCCGAAAGACTAACTACCATCAACTGGGCTCAAATTGTAATACATAGCCAACACTAAGGAATGCATTCAGGACTGCATTCCAATTATATATGTACTGCGGCTTCGTCGAAATGCCACGCTCCCTCGCAGGTTCCGACGAGCTCATGTCGGAAAAAGGCTTTGGACACTACCTCAATCACTCTACCAAGTTATTGCGCCGAGCTACGTCTAGGCCGAATTGCACGAGGTAGACGTAAACAAAATGGTCAAGTCGAAGTTGGCTGCGCTTTCGGAGCAGATTGATCGTACTGGTCTCCCAGCAGCCATCTGAGATACATTAGAAGTCTGTGAAAGGCTTGGCGAGCCCCTGTAGTCTACAATAGAGTATTTGCAATTGAGATACTACAATTGCTCTGGAGTTGTAAGTTTTGTAGGGGCTGGTTCAAGGGCTTTGTCTGGCTTCTTCACAGCTTATCAAACATCAACGCAGTGACTAAAGTTCTGCAAGCGACAAGGGGTCATTCACAATCCATTTCGAAATGTACCATGAGACTCGTCGTTGGTATATTATTCCTTGAAAGCTTACAGATCAAGGGATGCCTCTTCTTCACGGATATAATAGTCAGTGGATGAAAGAGCTTGAAAGAGTTATGCCATGACTGACGATCATTCCTCAGCTCGCCTCCATAACATGGACAACATTTCGTCGAGGAAGTGCCCATCAGCGCTACCCAAGCCTCGAGGTATTCATTCTAGTTCGCTGGGAGCACAATTATAAAGCTTGTATTCTTATCACTCTAGCCACCACTGGGCTATGATATTACCGCTGTCGACATAGATGCGTTTCGCCCATTTAGTCTGACAGCCATTCCCTCGGAGGCGGTGCTTTAAGTAGCTCACTCAACCTGTAGAAAATGCCTGTTTGCGCACTCAGAGGGCAAGCTCTCTTGTCAGGCTTTAATAGCATTTGCAGCCCAGCCTCCTTGCTAGAAACTGAAGATACAGCCAGGGATTGTCAGAGAACTGCACTTCGATGTGGCTTTTGGCTTATTCGGTCACACAACAATTGCATAGGTACCAAACGGTAAGCCGGTAAACGTCAGCATAGCATGACGTTTTATGAAATGCTGCAAAAGTAGTATCCTCAGCTTCGGACGAACTTTCGTTAAAGTTCTTTTCTACTTCAATATTGGCCTTAGCCAGAGCTGGCGGACTTTTCAGCATCAGGCTGCTTCATTGATTCCATGAGTGCCATTCGAAGGGGGGGGATTCGTTGGAGCCCATCAAGGACTCGGACTTCGGTTTTTTTGGTTCTTTTTTTTGTAACTCTCGCATCACAGTTCCGAAAGCGTGCCGCTGCTGCCAGGTCGTGCAGCTTCATCCCTTTTGCCGTAGCCCACGGTAGTGTCTGTGTGCTCAAGTGGTGCATCTCTACTTCTTATGACGTTTGGCGCTCTTGTCGCTCACCGTGCTAAGCACGCTTGAACTCCGCTTGTGCAACACACCGCTACTGCCGGGTCGTGCAGTTTCTTCCCCTTTGCCCTGGTCCGCGGGAGTGTCGGCAGGCTTATCGCTCCCAGCTGCCGTGGCTGAAGCCTCCGTCGCAGGTTTGCCACCTTCCAACTTATCACCTTGTGCCGTTTCCTTGTCTTCAGTGGCGTCGTCACTCTTCGACACTTCCGAGTCTTTGTTGCCGGCTGTCTCGGCTTCTGCTTCGGAGCTCTTGGACTGCTCAGTCTCTGGGGGGGGCCAATGCCTTCTCGCGCTCCGCTTTCTTCGCTTGTTCCAGCTTGATCTCGGCCTCAATTTTGTCCGTAACTTTGCGAGCGTCAAGCAGGCTATTCACGGCACCAAGCAGCAACTCGAACTGGTGAGTCGTTGCAGCTGTAGGCATGGCAAGCTTGTTAGGCACATCCAGCTCATTGAGGGTGTTGTTGATCCGCAGCTGTTGTTGATTAGACTTATGAGAAAAGAGCTTATTGATTCTTTCCGTGCGAAATGCTGGACCAGACCCAAGTCGATCGTGATGTGTAACACCATATATGGCCTCCTCCTGCTCGGTAAGCTTTCGGCGCTCTGGAGGTTGAGTCTGTGGCTGGGGTGGCGGCGGCTGGGATGGTTGTTGCTGCTGCTGCTGCTGTTGCTGACCTTTCTTGTTGCCGGTCGTGGGAGTCGCCGCAGCTGCTGAAGAGTCGCGCCCGGTGGAAGGAGCAGCGCTATCTCGCCTGGCAGCATCCTGTGCGGGGTTTGGAGCCCCTGGCGGTCCGGAGGGACTAATGCCATCACCGCCCATTAACGACTTCCGCTTCTTCGTCTTGTCGGCGTTCATCAGGTTTTGCAGAAGCGTTTGCAAGCCAGCAGATGATTTGAACGTGCTGATGTCGGTCTCCGTATGCGGGTAATCCAGTCGGTTGTACAGTTCCCTCCGCTCCTCGTTGAAACGTTCGCTCCGGGCTAGAATACGCTTGACCTCAAGCAAGAGGGACTCCTCCTCCCGGGCCTCCTCAGGAGACCGTGCTAGTGATTTCAGAGCAAAGTCTTTGCGCTGCTTCTCCTGCTGCGGGTTGAAGTGCGCCATGAGCTCATGGAGTGCATACTCCGGTTGCGTCATGTACTGCACTGGTTTCTGAAGCGCCATCATCTTCGCGGCCACTTCGTAGTATCGCGCCTTCAAATCCTCCATGGAGCGCGAACGCGTTATGGGAATGATTGCCTTGCTTTCATCGCCGTCGTCGTTTGCTTCCCCGTTTGTTGCGGGAGGATTCCAGTCGTAACGATCCCAAATTAGTGGCCATCGAAGATCGAGGTCTCGTACCAATTCCATCAAGTAGTCCGTCTCTTCTTTCGTCCAGTCAGCATTTTGAAGGGATTGTCGATATTGATCGTCGCTGTATTGTGGCACTGATACTTGTACGTTGAATTTGGCGAAGGCCGAGTCGTCCATCTCTTGCCGTTGCGCCTTCTCCTCCCCATCCTGCGCA
Organism: Paramyrothecium roridum; assembly: GCA_003012165.1. NCBI lineage: Eukaryota > Fungi > Ascomycota > Sordariomycetes > Hypocreales > Stachybotryaceae > Paramyrothecium > Paramyrothecium roridum. Next base: position 59,738 of record PXOD01000185.1, read on the forward strand.
GCAGCATCACCTTCTTGCTTGTCATCCTTCCGCCTCCAATGCCTCAATACTAGGCTGGCATCTTCACGTCCGGAGTTGTAAAATGGCCGCATTTCCCATCGAGCGGCGGGTTTCCTACTTATCAAACGCCGCTTCTTGAACTGTGTGACTTCTGGTACGATAGCGATGGGGTTATCGCCGCCGAGGTTTTGTACTTCACGCGCCAGGCCCTTCAGGTTCGGCCGTGGGCCTGCGACCTTTTGCTTTTTGGTCGGTCGCGGCCCGGCCAGGCCATCGGGGAGGTTGAGCACATCGCGGACGTCGGAGGATGTCATCGTGACAGGAGGGTTGTGTCGAGGGTGTCACACCGCGCTCAGCATGGCACGTGTCAGTCTTCTTGTGAAGCCGTGTATCACTGCGATGACGAATCCGAAAGAAGATGAAGATTCGGTTTAAGGATGCATAGCTTCACTGAAGTTAGAATAGTCTAATGACGCGAAAGCCCGAAGAGGTCCAGGAAATTTAGAGGCAGCGCGACCACACTCGAAGCTTATCGCCACGTGACCCGCACCCCTTGAATCAGATACCGTTTTCTGAACGTGGCAGCTTCGCAGCCAGAGCCACTAAGGAGCTCCCGACTTGCACTCACGCTCAATTGCCAGCAACAGCAACGAACGGTAGTCATTGCTGGGTCTCTGACACCGTACGCGAGATCCAACGCAAACTTGGCATAGGGGTCAAGTCATCTGGTCTCACGCCCGAAGCACAAAGCGCAAGCTCCAACCTCCCTGCATCTTTCCGCCCCCTCGTCATCCTCGAAGCAAGATGAAGGTCCTCCTGCCTTTCCTCTCGGCGCTGTCCGTCGCGCAAGCGCTCTACTTCTACATCGATGGATCGACCCCCAAGTGTTTCTTCGAGGAGTTGCCGAAGGATACCCTCGTCGTAGGACATTACACCGCGGAGGAATGGAGCGAACAGACCAACACCTGGAAGGAGCATGATGGAATCAGCATTTACATCTCGGTCGACGTACGTGCGCCCCAATTCAGCGACATTGTTGCGGCCCAGCAGCGCCAACGCTTCGTGCGACTGAATTTGTGTCACTGACATCGTCTCCAACAGGAAATCTTCAACAACGACCACCGCGTGCTGTCCCAGCGCGGATCCTCCGCCGGCCGCTTCACCTTCACAGCCCACGAGGCCGGCGACCACAAGATCTGCTTCACGGCCTCGTCCAGCTCCGGCAACCCCGGCTGGCTGTCCACCAACAACCCCCAGGGCGGCATCAAGCTGATCCTCGACCTCGTTATCGGCGAGTCGAACCAGATCGAGAGCACTGATAAGGGCAAGCTTCAGGACCTCACGAGCCGTGTCAAGGACCTCAACGCGCGCTTGGCCGATATTCGCAAGGAGCAGGTTTTCCAACGAGTAAGTTCCCCTATGTCCTTTTTTGCTATGGAAACAGGATGCCTGTCGCGTTCTCCCTTACTGTGAAAAGTTGCAGTGAAACACGTGTGCCCTTGAATGGCTTACGTTGGGAGATGGACAAAAGGATCTTCTTTCCACAAAGACGCAGGAACTAATCAATCTTTATAGGAGCGAGAGGCTCAGTTCAGAGATCAGTCCGAAGCCACTAACAGCCGTGTCATCCGCTGGATCCTCATTCAACTTGCTGTCCTGGGTATCACTTGCGCCTGGCAGCTATCACATCTTCGGTCGTTCTTCATCAAGCAGAAGCTCACCTAGCGGTTGTATCATAAGGTTGGAGTTTTATGGACAATTCTTGTCACCGAGATGGTTGGGGAGTCGTGCCATCCCCATAGTGAAGCGGGCAAAGGAATATTTGGAAGCGAAAAAGGCATTTCAGTGATACTTTGTGTATTGTTTTAGATATGATGCATACGCGTGGAGTAGCCATGATGATGGTGTGAATTACAGGCGCGAGCGTCCATGTTCCATTACAAGGTATACCAGTTAAGAGCTTTCTCGCGTTGTGCGTTGTTGTAAGTCCATCTCAAACAGATCGTGCCGGTGCCACTACGCATCGCACCATAAACTACCCTCCGCCTCTCCTGTGCTCGACGGTCGCCATCGCCAAGGAAAAAAGGTTATTATATAGACAAGATGGGGAGACGGAAGAAAAGAGAGAAAAAGGAAACGCAAGAGAACGAAGAACACCATAGACCAGACCCAATGCTGCCTTTTAACCACCTTGCGCCGTGCTGCGCTGCACATCGAACATGTGTTGTAGTGTACTGATTTCGTGATGGAATGCCAGACATGATAAAGAAATACCAACAGGAGGCAATGCCGAGTATTTGTCCGGGAGTGTGTTGGTTGCTTCCAAACAACTTGTGTTCCCGCCGCTCATGAAACAAGCAAAAGATGAACGGGCAATGAAACTCTTGCGCGTTGCCACTCGTCGTCGTCCATTCCTCAACCACTCGGAGAATCGAGACGCAGGAATAGCAAGAATCTGATTCACGCGCCCTTCTGCTAACGCCAAGTTTCGGAATGGCCAGTCTCCAGAGTTTCGGCTTCCAGTACTGAAAACTGCAAATGCTGCCTCTTTGATAGCTCAACTTTGAACAGTCTAAGCCGATCTCGATAACTGCATACAGGACTCTGGGATACGACGCCACAGTAATAACACAAGCACAGTCCCGGAAACGGACAGAAAGCAACTAACCGCAGCAAAGTGTTTTCATGAGCTTCTGGAAGCCACTAGGCTGGGGCTCAGCAGGTCGCCCGTCAGGTTGGGCTGACTGGTCCATCGGGAGCGGCTGGGGTCCTCTCTGCTGAGGCAGGTTCTGGGCGCTGTTCTGGAATTGAGCCTGGGTCGACCCAGTCGGTGTCGCCATGTCGCTGCGAAGCCCCCCCTGGCTGCTCCGTTGGGTCTGCAACCCGCCGGGGCCGTTTGGCCGATCTCTCTGCTTGCCCATCTGTTTGATGGGCGAGGGTGGGGGGGGTTGTGCGGCGTTTAAACGGCCGACCGTAAGGTTCTGTGCTTGCTGCTGAGAGGTGGTATGCCCCTGTCGATGACCACTGTGCAGCTCCATCTGCGAGGGCCCTGGACGAGCGTTGGGGTTGTGCAGATACGCGGCGTTGTGGTTCTTCATGGAGTCCCAGCCCTTTCCCGAATCCTTGCTGATCTTCATCCAATCGTACTCGCCATCCTCGACCTCGCCCGAGTTCTTGAGAGCCTGAGTGAACAGGTCCCGCAAGTAATCGTAATCCGGCTGGTCCTCGAAGCCAAGGTTTCGGACATAAGTGAGGTACTTGCTGAACTCCTCAGGGAAGCCTTCGCAGAGGTCCTTGATGACAGTAGTCTGCTTCTTCTCCCCAATCTTCTCGTACTTTTGCTTGTTGGTTGCGGCCTTGAGTCCCTGCCAGGGAAGTCCACCTCGAAGGAAGTAAAGGAACACATGTCCGAGCGCCTCAAGATCATCACGTCGTGATTGCTCGCGACCAAGATGGGTGTTGATGGACATGTAACGAGCAGTTCCTGACAACGATTTCCGCTCCCGGTAAGGAATGTGCTGCTTTGTCTTTGGGTCTCGATATTGCTTGGCCATTCCGAAATCGACGACGTGGATGATGTTGGCAGACTTAGTGCCAGGTCGGCCGATCAGGAAGTTATCGGGCTTGATATCGCGGTAGATGAGGTTCTTGTCGTGAATGGTCTGCACCCTCGACAGCATCTGCTTAGCGACCATGACGACCGTCTTGATGGTGAACCGTCTGCCGCAATGGTCGAAGAGGTCCTCCAATGAGGGACCAAGCAGGTCAATCACCAGAATGTTGTGCAAGCCTTCCTGACCGAAGTAATAGACATTAGGAATGCCGGCTGTCATATGGGTCAGCTCTCGACAAGCTCATGGTTGGGGGGGTATGAGAGGGTGGAGGCTCACGGCAGCCGACAAGGATCTTGTACGTTCGATACTCATCTCGCAGTTGAGGAGCATCGCTCTTGCGAGGTTCCTATGATGATGGTGGTAAGCACGTGGGAATGATGTTGGGATGGGGAGCTGATGTGGGCTTACGAATTTAATGGCGACTTGTTGATTGTTCAGCAAGTTGGTTCCCTCGAAAATGACACCGAAAGAACCCTCTCCAATCTTCTTGCCGACACGGTAGTGGACGCCGACGACGTTCGACGATGAGGAGGCCATGGCGATGGCGGAGATGCGGCGATGGGGATGGGGATGAGCAAAGACGCGTGGGCGGCTGGAGGTGGCGACGTTGGCCGACCTGTTGCTTCGTCGATGCAACTACCGCACAGCTCCCAGCGCAGAGAATGACCGGGAGGGTTGGAGAATCGAAGTCGATATCTATAAAATTGGAACAGACACAGTCGGTAGTCAGTAAAGGTTTAGGCCAAAATGGACCATTTCCACCGTGACGGGAGAAATTGGAGTTTTTGGGGGGGGTGGGTTATGGAAGAAGGTTCAGGTAGCCAGGCCTTGCCCGGCTGGTGCTTGGACAACAAAACGCCTGGGACCGGACGAGAACCTCAGGGTGTAAATTTGGGGAGGGAAGGGTAGAGACAAAAGGGGGCACCAAAAGTACAGTCAGGTAAAGGAGAGCGGTAAGACAAGGTACCCGCCCAAAGCCATCAGGCAGACGCAAGCGAGCAGACGTGCTGTTCAGGTACCTCGCCGACCAGGGTGGTGTGGGGCCTAGAGTACTTGCGGTGTACCGGCAGAGAGTCCAGGGCCTGCTCCACAACGCTATGCGTGCTAAGGTACGGTGTGCCTGGCTTGCGAGCCCGCGATGTACCACGCCGACGCCAACGCCAGTAACCAACGAGGGACGAAACGCAGTGGGAAGAAAGTAAGGGCGAGATGCTTACCAACACGAGGAACAATCCGTGTCAATATTCCAGGCTCGGGTTTTCAATCGATGGCACTCGTTCCGCTTCGCTGGTCGTTGTCGTCCTCGCCGGTGGGGGTTTCCGTCCGCACAGGCTCTGGCGATTGAGCGCTGCGAAGGGGTTGTCGCTGACTTGGGGTGGTAGACGTGACGGTCAGACGCGGGAGACGGGGAGACGGGAGACGAAAGGGAGGAAAAAGAGGAGGAAAAGGAAGAGCAGAGTTAAAAGGGGAGAAGATGCAGAAAGCGAACAAGGTCGAGTGCCCGGGGCGCTCCGTGACTGGCTAGGATGCTTTGGGGGGCGGATCTCCAGGTACTTGAGGTACTACTAATGTAGGGGATGTAGAGTTACAGGCAGTGCCTCCTGCGTTGGTTCCTTACTGATGGCCCAGGCACATGCTAATTTATGCTCACTGAAATGATCAAGGCCCAGCATCAATCGAAGGCATCAACAAGATTGAATTATCCAAGCTCATGTTTCTGGGCGGACTGGGTGGTGGCGGACTTTCTGGACGATGCAATCCGCCCGTCGTCTCCTTTTACTTTACGACAATACGACAATGGGTACCTTTTCGCAAGCTACCTTTGGGACATAAGATACCGTATCAAACTAGTTCCAGGCTTGACACCCCATTGTCAAACCGTTCCATCCCGTACCTTATCTTAGAAGGCAGCTATGATGCAGGCATTGGGGTCCATTCACTCAAGTGAGGAAGCCAATACCTGGTTCAAAACCTATGAGGTACGTTTTCCTGACGAGGTGAATCTGATTGGGGACGAACGAACCGGGTTTATTTTGATGAGGAAATGGAGGCAAGGGCCATGCCTGGTACTTACTGAGTGGCAGGGCTCAGGTCTGATTGAACCAATCTCCCAGCCCGGCTCGCGTACCCAAATTCCAGGTTAGGTTCTTCTACTTTGGGTATGGCCTCGGCGATGTGCCCAGAGCTGGGAAACCCGCGACGGGATGTCAGAGAACGGCCTTTGCTGGCGGACGCTTCGATGCATAAAAGTTGCACTGGACAACGGCGGGCATCTGGTCCACGAGCACTTGCTTGTGCAGTTCTCGCACAGAGTGGAATTCAACTGCGGGTACTGGCAAACGTCATGCAGACGATCGTCGTCCCGCCTCCTTGAGTTTTTGATTCACTTGCAAGTTACCTGAGTGGGCTATGGCAGCACCGTTTGCAACGCCTCTTGCTGCTTTCCCACCACGAGCCTGATCATTAGATCGGCAGCCACACATCCTTCTGGTTGCGCAATGCCCGCCATCTGACCGTCCGCGCCTGGTTAGGACGACGGGGTGCAACGCAAATCAAGTCGATCGGCGCTGTTGGCTTCTAGAAGGCAGCACGAGCCACCCTCTCCTCGCATCCTACTACTCATGCAGCAAGCCTCTTGTTGAAGGCGTCCGCCAATCCAGCGCCTGTACAGGCCAGTCAAAGAAAGTAGAACGCGAATCAGGTCCCCGAGCAGACACAGAGAGGCTTGGGGCCATGCCCAGTGGGAACGGCTTACAGTAGCTCGCTCTTTAGGGTTGCCGCGCCGGCCTTGTCTATTTCACGCTGGTTGAGTGACGGGCGACGTAGGCTAACTTAGGTGTTTTTACCAGTGTCCGTGCCATTCCCGGGGCGGCTGTGGTACTTGCCGCGGGTGTTCCAGTTTGTCGAATCAATACGGGAGACATCGGCGGACAAGGAAATGATCTTCCCCTGGGCAAGCTTTAGTACGTGCCTCAGCCTCATAGATGCCTGCGGCAGGGTCGATTCGGCTCTGGTTAAGCAAGTCTGCGCCCACCAACCAAGGATAGGTTTCAGAATAAACTCAAAGAAGCCTTCACCAAAGTCGTGCTGACTCGAATCGCATATGATAGAGTTGCAGTAGGGTGGTTTCGTCTCCTTCGCTACCATAGCCATCCGGCTTCCAATATACGATGCTGGCTCCACGCTACAGTTTCCCACATTTATTGTCCGTCGGCTCGCACTAAAGTCAAGAACGGGTCTCAAAATGGTTGAACACACTTCTTGCGGTGTGTAGACTGCGTTTCAAACCTCGCATCGGCTGCTCGAGCGTGCATTAGTGACGTTGCCAACTTGTTCATTCAGAGACAGAGGTGGTGAAGGACGAGTAAGGACGTCGGAAGCTGGCTTGTCGAAGAGTCGTCAACGATTTAGTTCCGGGGCTCGTTGCTCGAAAGTAGCAGCATCCTATGGGTTGTTTTTCCCCCCTTCTTTGATCCTTCCTTCTTTCCTTGCTTCTGGTGGAAATGTCTCGCCAGTCCGCAGTGTCAATCAATGTTTCCGCGGTACCTGCTCATGGTGCATAGCGTGCGGCTGTCCGCAGTTTGAGAATGAATCACAAACTGTGCGACAGAGAAAAAGGCCCGCTCAGACTTTCGGCCCGCACACGCTCCCCGCCCATCTCGAGCCTTTCCGTGATGTCTTGATTTTCAGACAGATCTGATTGCCTGAGTTCAAGTGGGTCCTTCATTCGGATCTCTGTTTGACAGCGGGTAATATCAGGAGCAGTTTGGCGTTCCTAGGGTAACGTCTGCGAAAAAGCCTTCACATGGACGATGGGAGCGCTTGTTGAGGTGCCTGTGGAGCTCTTGATAATTATGGGAGTAAATGAGCTCTGGATCCACCCTCTGTGTCCCGTAGAAGGCAACGTCAACGGCCATAGTCTAGCTAGAGGACAGCAGCATTATTGGCTCACAGGCCAAGGAATTAACCGTCGGGCCAGGTTTCGCAACTCCATAATGATATCCTAGGGCAGAGAATTGCCAGCTTTTCGAATCTTCAAAAGAAAAAAAACATGAGAGGTTTTTCCCCCCAGTGCATGGTGAGCGGGGAGCAAGTTCTAGGGATGGTCTGGTCTGAACAACTCCACATCTTAGCTCCATGCCTAACTCATAACTCCGCGATGCTATAGTAGGTAATTCTCGCGAGGTGGTTAGACAATAAGCTGACGACATTTGTCGGGTGAGAGCTCGGCCAGCCCGGTAATTCAAAACACCTGACTGCGTATGCATGCCATATGGGTAATGATGTAGTTCCTTAGAGTCGTTGGGTGAGATCGGTATAGGTTAGGGCGATGTGCGCTCGAAATCGTGACGGAACGACAGGCAATCAAACAACACGGGAAGTGCATGGTGGGGTAGCTTGGATGCAACGAGCAACCCCTCCATTTATCCCATCCCCTGGTGCTCTCCTCGTCGAGATCGGCCTGTCTTCGCCGAGTGACTCCTCCTTAAACAATAGCTTACAAACCGTCACCGGGCTACCTGCGTTTATATACGGCTGCTACCGTCCAGTCTTCCCAGTAGTAAACAGCTCGTAAACTCACAAACATACTACATCACAGCAAACCACCGCCACGATGTCTAAGCCCGACGATATCCCCCCCATGACGTACCGCTTCTTGGGCCGCTCCGGTCTTCAGGTCTCAGCCATCTCGCTCGGCGGATGGCTTACGTATGGTGGCCACGTTGACCGAGGTGAGTTTTCCTGAAGATTGATCTGACCATTGCCGATGTCATGCTCACTTAGTTTTTCTAGAGGGCACTTTTACTTGCATGAAGGCCGCGTACGACTGCGGTGTCAACTTCTTCGATTGCGCAGAAGGATACGCCGGTGGAGAGTCTGAAATTGTCATGGGCGAGGCCATTCAGAAGTATGGCTGGAAGCGCAATGACCTGGTCATCTCGACCAAGGTGAGCTTCTCATCGCCTTCAATGAGGCGGGCACCAACTGATAGTATCCTGGCATAGATCTACTGGGGCGGTGCTAATGGCGACAATATTGTGAACAACAAGGGCCTGTCCCGCAAGCACATTGTCGAGGGCATGAACGCTTCGCTCAAGCGCATGAACTTGGAATATGTCGATCTCATCTATGCCCACCGACCTGATCGCCTGACCCCCATGGAAGAGACCGTCCGTGCTTTCAACCACCTCATCGACACTGGCAAGGCTTTCTACTGGGGTACTTCTGAATGGAGCGCCGACGAGATCTCCCAGGCCTGGAGGTACGCCGACAAGTACGGCCTCATCGGCCCTCTGATGGAGCAGCCCCAGTACAACATGCTCGAGAGGCAAAAGGTCGAGGGTGACTACGTGCACCTCTACCGCGAAGTTGGTCTTGGCCTCACCATCTGGTCGCCTTTGAAGCAGGGCATCCTGTCGGGCAAGTACAAGAACGGCATCCCCGATGACTCGCGCTTCGCCCAGACCTCGGTCGACTTTATCAAGGGCTACTGGGAGAGGACCGGCAAGGAGCAGTGGGAGGCCGTCGTCCAGAATGTGAACAAGCTCGAGCCCATCGCCGAGAAGCTCGGCATCAAGATGAGCGTCCTGGCTCTTGCTTGGGTCCTGAAGAACCCCAACGTTAGCTCCGCCATCACTGGCGCCAGTAGCCCCGAGCAGGTGTACGAAAATTGCAAGGCTGTCGGAGCGGTGGACAAGCTGACGCCCGAGATCATGAAGGAGATTGACGATATCTTCAACAACAAGCCTCCTGCTATTACTGAACGATTCTGAGGGATTTCTACTCTCGAGATTGGTGGAATCGTACCCGACCATAGCGCTGCTTAGATCCAAGTTTGATTTGCAAAAGTTTTGAAGGCTATAGATGTATTGTGGCAATAGACTGCCCCTAATTCTACATCGACATTGTATGAGCATGCTGTGTCACATACATCCTACATATATGCTGTCGATGTTTCGAAAGCTTTCTCGGACCAAGAGTGAAATGAGATCATGTAGACTCAAAATGTGCGTATTGGGGATGCTGAGGAACCTTAGTAGAGGAGTGGTGAGTGGTGGCCACAACAAAACCAGTGTGTGAGAACGCGCGTGTAATCCTGCTAGACATCAAAAAGGTTACATATCAGTGGAAAACTATCGTCGCAAGATAAGCCAGTTCGTTATTGAAGCTCATGTTTGCTACTAATGCCAGATCGACTGGTATGCGGTATTGATCGTCACAGCCGTCAGATGTGGCCAATGCGAAACAAGGAGCAATTGACCGGGTATTATACATCGCCTTCCCCCGAAAACATCATCCACCATTTACAACTTGGCCTTTGTCTGGGCCTTCTTCAGGATAGGGTCCAGCTTGGTAGCCTTCATAACATCGCCCTTAACCTTGAGCTTGCCGCCCATGAACAGGCGCTGGGCGTTGGCCTTGCCGGCGACGAGCTTACCGAAGTCCTCGTCCGACAGCTGCAGCGTGACTGTGGGAGGGAAGCGTCAGTACAAACATGCGAAGAAAAAGCGAAACGTTCAAAGAGAGAAATCATAGTGTCCGTACCGCTTGGGCTGGGGCCAGTGCCGGTGCCGACCTTGCCGGTCTCCTTCAGGTCAATGTGCCAGCTCTCCTGCTCGCCGCTCTTGTTCTTGAGGGTGAAGGCGTAGACGCCGTTGCCCTGCTTGATGGCGTTCTTGCGCTCAGCATCGCTGGAGTTGAGGGCCGCATTGATGGCGTCAAAGGCCTCCGAGGAAGGGAACTTGTCTGCGACCGCGCCCAGATACGTTAGTGATCTTGTTCTACTGACAGAAGCAGCTGTGATCGCGTGGGGGCGCCATTCACGTACCGTTCTTGAGAGACATCTTGTGCTACGTTGAGGTCAATTGATTGTGTGGGGAGGAGGAATAACAATGTTGGGAGGTTTTGGGAGCAGAGTAAGACGGACGGCCAACGGAGGGTTAAGAGCGCTGTCACAAGAAACGAACATGGGGGTTGCATGTGATACGAACCTCGGCCAGCCAACCTGACATCATCAGCCACTTTCCCCACACATTTCCAGTCTCGAGTTGACCTCGGGAATCTTGTACCTGTGGCTTGGACGCTAAAACCCCAGCGCTGGAAGGGAAAACTCCACATGAACAAAAGCCCATTGTACTAAATTACCATAGAGCTGGAAAAAAGGCGTTAAATTAGCGAGTGCGATTCATGGGGAGGAATGCGTCTAGCTTGGCCACAATACAGTGCTCCGCCTGCTCTTCAAAAAGTCACAACTTTTAGGGAACTAGGGCCAGCGACCTGGCCTGCAGACTTGCCGCATCATCTCCCATTTGATATTGATACATCTATGGCAAACCTGACGGAGATGGGGTTTCTATGTAGTGTACAGCAGCTGATCAGACAGCATCTACTGGAACGCCGTGACAATGCGTCGCCCAAGAGTTACCTATACAGTTTATTCGAAAAAGGAAGGTTGCGCATGCGTGTATTTACCCCATCAAGGGGGCCTCAGTCGGGCCAAATTGCCGAGGGGCACCTTTCGGCGTGTGTGCTTCGGATACCACCCAAACTGCTTACAATGCCCAGTCAGGAACGGCAAAGTCTCGGTGTGATGGCCAATGTTCGGGTCTGTAGTTGATATCTTGTTAGCTGGCGATCTTTGTACATTCACGGCGCGTTGGAAGCACAATCGACGTACCTGGTCATCAGTAGCACCGTCATCCTCCGGCGCTTCTCCTCCACATCCTCTGCAGCCGTCAACCGCAGCCAGTCCCCAAGCCAACCCCTGAGCTCTGTATCACTCTTGCCCAAGGTGTCGATACCCCGCTCCGTGCAGGCAATGCGGAGTTCTTCATGCTCCAGGCCGATCAAGCCCCCATCTTCAATCAGGTTCTTGTCGTCACCCTCGAGGAACGCCATCCGCAGCTTGCCCTTGATCTGCCACATGCCTGGCGGTGTGAAACCAAGACGGTCCCACATGGCGCCCGAAAGATGCAGGCTTCTGAGGACATGAGTCCTCGCAATGCTAGGGGTCATGCGAGGACTAAGAACTCCGTGGGGAAAGCGCTCGTCCAGTTCGGCAAACGATGTCTTGCGTCTTTGCTCTGCCTTTTCCAGTCCCGAGTAGATCTGCTTGGGGATGCGACAGGTATATGGGACCACGCCATCGGCATATATCACCACCAGGGCAGTGAATTCGCCAATCACCAAGAGCATCAACCCAAAGAAGGGCAACCTTAGCATATCGTGCTTCACGCGCCAAAACAGCACCCAGTCTGCTCGGGAGAAAGTCTTCGGAACGTAATGCGGTCGGAACACCGAGGGTCTGTCGTCGGCAGGCGTCTTCTGCAGCTTGTCGCGAAGCAGCTTGTTGTTGGTCCATACGCTCTTCAGGCCATCTTTGTAGAATCTCAAGTAGGCCTTGCCGAGCTGGAAGTAATATTGGGGCGCAGAATCGCAGGCTTCGCGAAGGGGCAGGGTCAGCGGCGGAGGTCGTGTCGAAGCAGGTGGGTTTGCCAGCGGGTTGGGCTTCACCAAGCTACCCGCGTCGTGGACAGCTCTGAATTGGTGGTGCACTTGGAGCGCATGGAGGCGCTCAAATGGTGGGTTGGAGAGCCGAGGGCCCAAGGCACGTATGCAGTTGTTCGGCGCGCAGCACCGCCAGGGAGTGCGACTACTCATGACCTCTGCTTTCGTGTGTGTATGTGCTGAGGATGGAAGTTGTGGAGTGAAACGAGTGGGAATCTTTTATTTGGCATGATGAGCATTACAATTCTTACACGTTGCGTCATTGACCAATCATTGGCTTAGCTACTTTAGCTCATCATGTTTCAAAGCTGACCCAGCACACTGACGAGCTAATGCGGCAAAGGCATTTACTCACCACAGCCCTATGCGCTGGCGGCGCAGGCCTCGTCAGTCTAGCAAGAACATGCAAACGCAACAAGGATGGAGAGCAGCGGGCTTCTATATCAATTTCCGTTATAATGCGAACCAATTTGTAGATTCAATTGTCAGTGTTGAAAAACAATACTCCATTGTTCCGAACTTAACCGAGCATCTACATTGGTGCGGCATGCTCCAAGACTTCCGTCGCGCTCGAGCTTGGGTCTACAAAGTGATTTAAAAACAACCCATAACTTGAAGACTCACCAAAGACGAGGTTCCCTCATTATCTACCGCTAGTACGCCAAGCCAGAGTATATGACAAGCTGACAAAAGACGCCTCCATCGTGGATCATTCGGAGCAACAGGCTTAAAATTTGCCGAAAGTGGAAGAGCCCTGGACCCACCCCATCGATAAACGAAAAGTTGCGCGTCAACCACATCGAATTGAGATTTTGGAGGGACAGCCATTCTGCAGGAACTTGCCACACCGTTACAGCCAGCACGCGCCAAGTATCCAATCACACGATGGTATGCGACTCACACCTCTCATGCTGGATCATTGATGCTCATACGGCTCCCACAGGTTCACGCCGACGCATCCAACTTTGAGGATGGCATTTCTAAGCAGGATGCTTACGAACAGGTGCTGATGCAGGCAGAAGGCCTTCTGATGGACCAGCGAAACTGGGTTTGTGGCCGAAGCCATGCATAGATACTCTCGCGCATGTGTGCTAATTCAGACGATTGTCTTACTTATAGGTTTGGTGAGACACTCGGGACGAAACATGAGTCCAAAATACTCATTACTGACGAAATCTACAGCAACTTGAGCAATGTCGCCTCGCTTTTGTGGCACGCCTATAAGTCTCTACCCGCGCCTAGCGACGCAGTGAATTGGGCAGGTATGTGCAATGGGTAGTTTGGCGCTGCTTCAGATACGGCCCAAGTTGATCAGCCAACAGGGTTCTATGTGCTCGACAAGTCATCGGCAAAGCAGCAGCTTATTCTTGGACCTTTCCAAGGCAAGGTTGCCTGCCAATTGATCCCCTTCGGACGGGGTGTCTGTGGCACGGCCGCTCAGACCCAGACAACCCAGCTAGTTCACGATGTGGAAGAATTCCCGGGCCACATTGCTTGCGACGGAGACAGCAAGAGCGAGATTGTGGTTCCGATCACGGTGCGAGCGGAGGGTTCTAAGACGTCAAAGGTTGTTGCCATCATTGACGTCGACTGCGCCGATTTGAACGGATTTGATGAGGTTGATAAGCAGTTCCTGGAGCAACTTGCCGAGCTGCTGTCGCGGAGTTGTGATTGGTGAAGATACGACTCAATGAAATAACGATCTAAATTGAAAACGATGCCTTTTTCGTCGCAATGACATGTTGGTCCTCAGCTTCACTTTGAGAAATGACGATGTTTCTGTTTCGGGCCCTGTTTCTGAAGACGGGCCGCAACCTGTCAACAGGGGTCCAGCCGGCAGCTTTGGGCTGGGACTACTAGCCCTGAGTGAGCAGGGACAGATCGAAAACCCAGGAGGAGACTCTGCTCTATGGCAATCGTAGCTTAATTCAGATCATCTCGGGGGTCGAGGGGAGATCGAGGATTCCAACGAGTGGGCACGTCAGCCTCGACTTGGCGCCCCAGGCCCGTGGGAAGAATTAGTGGAATTCTACTTGATTAGCGGGAACCGCAGCGCATGGCAGGGGCTGCGTAACCTGTGTGGCTGTGGGGAACTCGCGACGACGCCAGAGCGAAGCCGAAGTGACCGAAACGCCTGCGAAAAGCGACACATACAATTTTTTTTTTTGTTCGAGGTTCCTTCAGGTTCAAGTTTTGGGGAAATTGCGTAATGGAGACGCCCCGGGCCATGGAGCTTCTGGTCGCCCCGCGAGCACCCTCTGACGCCCAAGGTGAATCAAACAAATGGGCTAGAGGTTCGGGGATGATGCTGGCCCCCGGCAACAGCTGGATTTGGGGTAACTTAACGTAAGGTAAGGTACCACAGGGCACGGAGAATCGACGAAGAGCGACCCATAAGCGTTAGGGCCTTGGAGATGCCCCGCCCAGGCCGTGGAAACCCCTGCAACAGAGCCCCAGCCTCTCTGTTTACCTGCGCCCAACCACGCTATTTCCAGATCTCTGACCCTCCCAGGTGCATGGAGTCGAGGTACATGTAGCAATGATCGCCGCCCTCAATCCGAACCGCTCGCCTTTCCGTCAGCTTTTTGCAATCCCTTTCCTTTCCTTTGCTTCTGCAATCCACTGCCTGCGTGCTCAGGCGTATAACCTCACTCACTCCTTTTCTCTTGTCCTCATCTGTTGCATCATTGCTATTTTTCCTTCTCCCAAGGGACGGCTTCAAGTTGTCGTCCAGTTTAGTTCGAACCAAAGCTCCGTTACCAAGGCGAGGCCGACCCCTCCTTCACAACTACCGACAGTAAACAAAACATCCAATATCAGCATCATCGACGGCAACAAAGACACCCACCATGGCGGCAAAGCAGAAGTCGCACGCCCACAATGCGCCGCACACAGCCGGTATCTTTGCAGACATGACCGTGGACGGTCCTATAATAGGAACTCTCGTTGCCATCGTCGACCGAGCCAAGAACCTGCCAAACCGAAAGACCATTGGCAAGCAGGACCCCTACTGCGCGGCAAGGCTCGGAAAGGAAGCGAAGAAGACCACAACAGATATTCGTGGTGGGCAAACACCTAAATGGTAGGATACGACCCATAGTAGGCGAAGCTGCACAGGCCCAATCATGCTAACTCTGTGACAGGGACCAGGAGCTGCGCTTCACCGTCCACGATTCTGCTGATTACTATCAGCTCAAGCTCTCCATCTTTACCGACGACAAGAAGACTGACCTTATCGGAGAAACATGGATTGACTTGAAGGGGATCATTGTTCCTGGTGGTGGCCAGAGCGACATGTGGCAAAACCTGTCGTGCAAGGGCAAGTATGCTGGTGAAATCAGGCTCGAAATCACATACTACGATAATCGACCCAAACCTGAACGAGTTACTGTCAAGCCAAAGCAACCCGCATCGACCGAACCTGATGCCATGACCTCCAAACATCGAACCCCGGTGAAGAGGCGTCCACTACCATCAGACCCGGTCACAGGCGAAGCACCGGCGGCCGCTTCCCCCGTTGCCGTGCCCAGTCCGGATCATTATCAGACACCTCCCCGAGCACATGCCAAGCAGCACTCGCATTCTGGTTTCATCTCCAGTCAATCACCACTTCAAGCCATGGAATACAACACACCTTCCCCAGCCGGTCACCGCCAGAAGTTTGACCATTACTCCCCTGCGTCTCAACAGGACCCCAGCCAGCCATTTTCAACCCCACCGCGCATGGAAGGGCCGCGCCAGATGCCCAGGTCCAGAGATCCCCATGAGACGCCACCACAGAGGCACCATGACGAACGCGAGTACACTTTAAGTAACCAAGGATCCCCATATGACCAGCCAGAGCCTCGTGGCCAGTACCCACCAGTGCCAACCTCTCATTACCAGGCTCCTGCAGAATACCAGCCTGTCGAGGATGACAGGCCGCCCCCACCACCTGCTCACCGATCGAGACACAACAGTACTGGGCATGAAGCTATTCACAGAGGTGGCTTCGATCCTGTGGTGCAGAAGGCTACTCCTCCAATGCCCATGAGATACGATGTTCTCAAGAATGAGGCGCATCGGGTGTCAATGCCGGCCTATTCTGGGCGACCATCCCTCCGTGGCTACGACTCAGCCCCTGTCGCAGCCCCATCTCAAGGCATGATACCCTACGAACCCTCACCACCAAGACATCACTCATATGACAATGCATACGAGCCCCATCATCGATCTATGCAGCCTACTGTTGAGGATGTTCCCGAGTCTCCGACAGCACACCCGATCAATGTGCCTCGACAGAGTGCATATCGTCAGCAGCAAGAGGAAGAGCTGATCTATGGCAAGGTTCCAAGCCCCGCGCCATTGAACCTCAGCCGCTCCCCTGGCACGGCCCAGTACGGGACGACGCCTCCGGCACAGGACCCGAATGCGTATCCCGGCCAGATGCGATACG
This sequence comes from Paramyrothecium roridum, assembly GCA_003012165.1. Lineage (NCBI taxonomy): Eukaryota > Fungi > Ascomycota > Sordariomycetes > Hypocreales > Stachybotryaceae > Paramyrothecium > Paramyrothecium roridum. The sequence goes on from PXOD01000185.1 coordinate 76,295, forward strand.
CGCGCTCAGTATCACCCTCTCCATCGTATGATACACGAAGATACTCGACCAGCCCCGGCAATGCGCCGTACTCTTCTCAATCGGGCCAAAGCCACAATGCAGGCTATAGAGGCGAGGCTGAGCCGGCACGCTCCCCAAGTTATGCCCTGCCGGCCTTGCCACCCTCTCTGATTCCAGGAGTTGATCCGAACATCTCGCAAGAGATCTCGGAGCGTATCTATGAGGAGCGCCGTTACGAGGAACGTCGCCATGAGGAGCGTCGTATCGAGAACAGATATGCCGACCAATCAATGGAGGTGGCACGGCGAGGTCGCCATAAGAGCGAACCGCCACCACCACAGGAATATATGCCTCCTAACTACTCCAGCGGACAAGAACTAGTGAGGCGACCCCGAGGAGCATCGCCCAATCCCTATACCAACCCTCAGCAAACGATCCGGCGCAAGTCGGTCAGCCCAGCTCCGCCGCCTTCAGATCAGCGTAGGCTGTCGGACATTCCATTCGGCCCTGATTCATATGATGCCTTGAATCCTAGCTTGCTTTCTTCACACAGCGGGATTTCCGTGCCGGACCCGGATGCAAAGATCATTACACATGATGGCCGTGAGATCGACCCTTCCGACCACCTCCCCATGGACACTTGGGCACCGGAGCCGGAACCGAAGCAGGGTCAAAAGCAGCCATCGCCCGACCCGCGGTCTCGGGCTCCTCTGTCTGGCGCCCAGCCAATGCCTACGAGCGGTCGGCGACCACTGCGCATCGCAGCGCGACCGCAAGCTACACCCACGCATTCACCGTCGTATACGCATATGGATGATCCACACACACCTGGATCCATGCCAAGTGCCGGTCGCAACCGGTTGCAAAAGAAGAGAACCTCGATGGCGCCCTCCCCGAATGCTTCCAGTCCTCTGGCGCCTATCACGCCGGACAATTACCAAGATAGGCAGAGCTCATACACTCCCACTCGGGGTGTGCAGCGATCTGGAACGTGGGATTATCCCAGTGAAAACCACGCGCCACACTACGGCTCAGGGCCTCCGATCCCAGCCAAGGTACCGCTGGCGCTCATGAGTGGTGCGAATGTCGACGATGCTCTGATGGAGGAGATGTCGAGGATTGACATTGGAACTGGACGCTCCAGGCGCAGAGGAGGGTACTGATGGGTTTGCTCGAGGACGCAGCACCCGTTAAAAATGTATTATATTTGTTTCAACAGGAGTTAGATAGCGGCACAAGGATACATGGGATATGATAGGATGGCAAAGCATGATAGAAGTATAGCACTAAATGAATATTATCTACTGGGTTTCCGAGCACTTTGACCTGTACTTAGAGACTGCCATTACTCTAATAAGGTACCTAAGGTTGTTTTTGAGATGGCTGGCACATCCTGATTGAGGTACGTACCTTCGACTAGCAAGAACCCATGCTAGTCCATATACGGTAAGACCCCAGCTACTTGGTACCCCGCGGCTCAATTCCGCTTCCCTGTAGCGGGTGGTTTATCGCAGATTAGAAAAAAAAATATTCGAGTTATCTCGACTCCATCAATTCAACATCACCAACGTGTTGTAGAAGAACGACATTGACAATGGCAGCCCAAGTGGGACCTCTCCCACAGCTGAAGCTCCCTTCGGGACCAGCTCCTCTCACGGCCGAGCAGCGGTACTGGAAGACTTTTAAGAACCAGCTTCTGATCCCTTCGCCAACCACTTACCCCGTCACGCACATCTCCTGCAACAGTGACTCTTTTGCCGTCACGTCTGGCACACGTATCCAGATCTACTCGAACCGAACGCGCAAGCTCCTCAAGACCATCACGCGCTTCGGCGATGTCGCTAGGAGCGGAGAGATCCGACGGGACGGCCGCGTCTTGGTGGCCGGCGATGACACGGGCAAGATGCAGGTTTTCGACGTCAATTCGCGGGCGATCCTGAAGACGTGGACGACGCATAAGCAGCCAGTGTGGACGACAAAGTTCTCGCCGACGGAGCTGACGACGCTGCTGAGTGCGAGTGACGACAAGACCGTGAGGCTGTGGGACTTACCCAGCAATGAGCCCGTCACCACTTTTATCGGACACAATGATTATGTGCGATGCGCCAACTTCATGCCCGGAACCATGTCGAACATGCTCATCTCGGGCAGTTATGACTCGACGGTTAAGCTCTGGGATCCTCGTACGGGAAGCAGCACCGCTGCCATGACCTTCAAGCACGCCGCGCCTGTTGAGGATGTCCTCGCCCTTCCCTCGGGCACTACGGTATTGGCTGCTGCAGAGAACTCGGTCAGTGTGTTGGACCTGGTGGCGGCGCGGCCACTGCACATGATTACGAACCACCAGAAGACGGTCACCTCGCTCAGCCTTGCTTCCAACGGCCGCCGCCTGGTCACGGGTGGTCTGGAAGGCCATGTGAAGATCTTTGAGACGACCGGCTGGAATGTCGTTTCTAGCATGAAGTACCAGTCGCCCGTGCTGTCGCTCAAGGTGATTCCGTCGAGCGACACGTCCGACGCAACTGATCGCCACCTTGCTGTGGGCATGCAATCCGGTGTCCTCAGCATCCGCACACGCCTGACTGGCGTCGAAGTCGCCCGTGACCGTGAGCGCGAGAAGGAGATGGCTGCACTTGTTGCCGGAACTATCGACACACATGACGCGAAGAAGAACAAGCGGAAGCGCCGTGTTGCTGCTTCAAACCGACTCGATATGGTTGGCGAAGGCGCTGATGTGGTCATCGCCAGCGATCGCACCTCCAGGAAGAAGGAACGCCCATGGCAGAGCGACCTCCGTCATGCCAGGTACGCCCGGGCTCTCGACCAAGTCCTTGACAAGGCGAACCCCGAATCCACGCCTCTTAATGTTCTTACCGTGCTGCTCGCACTCCGCCACCGCAGCGCGGTTCGCGATGCGCTCGAGAACCGCGACGAGCAGACCGTCCAGCCCGTCCTCCGCTGGACCTGCAAGTACATTTGCGACCCCCGCTACGTGAGCGTGTGCGTCGAGGTCGGCCTGCACCTGCTGGACCTGTACGCTGAGTACGTGGGCGGCTCGGCGTCGCTGCACAAGGGCTTCCGGGAGCTGCAGACGAGGGTCAAGGACGAGGTGGAGATGGCTCAGATTGCGTGCCAGACGACCGGCATGCTGGAGAGCATGATGCTCGGGACAATGTAGAACGGCGGAGAGGGAGCGGGGGAGGGTTCGAAGCTGCACCTACACCTGTGGCCGTGGGCTTTCGAGGAGAAAATGGGTTTATTTCCTGGGTGTTTGCATTGCGTGGCGTTCCGGAAAAAAAAGAAGGATTGCCGGTGTCTTTCGACGGGGCCGGACTCTTGTACGGTAGAGAGGGGGACATAGGCTGAGACGAAGGTTTTGTACCCAGAAGCTTATAAGACACAATTGTAGCACGATACTCATGTGTGGTGCGGCATGCTTCTGAGCTCACTGTGAACGTGCTTCTTGTTCTACACGTATGGCTTATTATCTAAGACATGCCACCGCATCGGAACCAAGATACCGGTATAATGCTAGTCTCTGCTTTCATATGGACAAGGGCAACGCATTCTGCTCAATGAACATGCGCACATTCGACGCTTGTTGATCAAAACAACGCTTAGCACTCATGTGTTGCTCGACTTTGTATCTACTGTTCAACAAATTCGAAGGACTTTCATGGCCTACAGGTGTTCACAGAATACTCATCCTGAAGACCGCCGTCACAAAAAGCCTCCCATCCAAGTATCAGTGATAGTAGTTCTGTGATCTGCGAGAACAATGTGGAAGAGTATGACTATTAAGTAAGTAGTTATAAGTACATTGATCATCAGGGAATCAGGTAGCCACGAGTACATTTCTATGTACCCAGGCGTTGCATTGAACCCTTTCATCAATGTTGTAGCCAGCACCTAAGCTTGAGTCAACACTCGTTTGATGTAGTGCAGCCTCTGCTCGGGACTCGGTGCTCCGCCATCGGCCATGTTCACGATCGTAGACGACGAAACAAGTGATACCGAGCATGCTGACGATGGCAGCTATCAGCCCCGAATTTCGAACAGTGAAGTCAAATCTCGGTGCGATGAGAGCCCATGCCGTTGAGGGAAGCACAGCTGCGAATGCGCTCCAAGGGAGTTTTCTGATATGTGTTAGACAATGAGTTACATGCCTTGAGACGGTGGCGTTTCATACTCTCTCAAGTAGGATTCATGCAAGAATAAGAGCCGAGTGGTGATCGAAACCCAGAAGACTTGACCTCTGGCGGCAGGAAGTCGTCAGTTTGCTCAAAACATACCTCCATAGCTGCTATGGTTACGACTTACAGTGCCGTGACCCAGAATACCCAGTAGATGCTCTCCTCTTGAGATGCCCAGAAAAGATTGAAGAAGGGTAGGAAAGCAAAGAGCAAGTACAACGAGTCGTTGGCGCCCATGGCTTGTTGAAGCGCTATCAAATCCTGCCTCAAGGTCGAACAACAGGGCCATATATTATGGCATGTTTTCCATTAGACACTCGGAATCAATGGTGGGGATTCGAGGGTGATCCAGTTTATATCAGTGAAAGAGGACAAGAGCTTAGGATTACTCGTATTGTATGTCGCCTATTTCTCCATTCACAGCCCATGCGTCGAACATTAGCAACCCTTAGCCAACTCCAGCCAACCTCAGTTTACCTCAGTCAATCTCAGCCAACCTCAGCCAATCTCCGGCATGCTCAGCGTCACATCGACACCGTGCGCCACCCGAATGCACGACAGCGTTTCGGGTCATCTCGGTTTATATGCGGTTGCCTTCCCATGTTCCTTGTAGGTGCTCCGACTTTCGTACGCCACAGCGTTACATTGTATATTGCTTGGATCAATGACGAATCGTGCTGCCAGCTGGGCGTGGGTAAAGATGAATGCATATATGGCAATCTGCAACTGTGCCGCGTCGGCCGAGCCATGCTTTGAATATGCCGAATGCAGGTGTTCTTTGCTCCTTGACTAGGGAGGCCTCTAGCTCGTAAAAGTGCAGGCGCGTGTATTCTTTGATGTCCGAGCCTTCTTGACAGAAACCGGCGGCCAAGCAGCGTGATTGCTGTTGCAACGGATGTTATTGAGTCGATGTGCGATGTTTATGCTTGCTCTCGGACATAAGTGCTTTATGAGCAACTCTTTCTCAATTTGTAGGAGTACCACATTGTTGCCTCCGCTCCGCAAGCTGGGGATCCGATGTCCTTGCAAATCCCATCATGTGTAGGGTGAGTTCTTATTGCCGTTCGGGGCCGGTCCTTTGAGGTTCATGATACTTACTAAGGCTAGCTTGTGATAATCATCAATCCCACAGAGGGTGCTTTGGTTTCAAAGGGTTCCCGAACCCTTAATATTGCTAAGATTTGACTACCTTATGTCTCTACAGACTTCCTATATTCCCCAAACCTAGATCCAGACTTCCTCCCCTCCCTCGTTCCCCCCCCCAAAGAATAACCCAAAAGCCTTGAACCTAGAACCTAGAACCTATACAGACCAGTTGGAAGAAAGAAAAATAACAGAGCTTTGGTGGTATCTCCTCCGTGTTTGATCCTGGGCATGACTCTGGAGCCCTATATGTAAGTAGCATAACCAATCCGGTGTGAACCGCCGTGATAGCCGTCGCATCATTCCACCCCCTTCCCCAGCATGGGGAAACCCCTAGGCTTCACCTCGGTTTTCCTTCGATGTCGGCACCGCCTTGGGGTCAACCGGGTTTGTTTGTGTGTGTGTGTGTGTCAATCGACAACCCTCCAAATAAAATAAGATAAAAAGCTTTGCATATCTACCATCTTGTCAAACTATGCATCATGTCGTGCCGTATTGCGCCGCGCTTGCTTCTCGCATGCGATGATATGTACTCGGATTGCAAATTCCATGGCCGAATGCCGCGCTAAGTCAAAGCAGAGCGGTGGCCCGAGAGTAAAAAGTTTTGAATGTTCAGTGGGGGATGCGAATGTGCCCAGAAAGAAGTATACAGATTTTTATCCACGCCAAGAGTGGGCAATCGCAATGCTATACATGTTCCCCAGCCATTAACTTTATCGCATCTAAACGTATTGTGGGATTCGATTCGTGTCGAAAGACGATCGAAAAAAAGAGAAAGGGTGATGGGTAAGATGCGGGAATGGCAGCGAAAATGATATAAATCACATATCCACCACTCCCAGATTTGTTGTTTCGGATCGGTAGGGCGCAGTATCGGCATGCCTCAGCCGACATTGTCACCTCATTGAGGATAAGGGGTCTTGGCGTGTGGTGGAGGAGCTGACATTGGCAACTTGGGTGTAAGAGTGCTCGTGCTGCTGGAGAAGCTTGAATTCGTCCTTGCGTCAAGACCAGGGAACAGGTCCTTCTGTATGCCCTCGAGTATGTGCAGGTCGGTCCGAAGAGAGCTTGTAGCTGTCATAGATTGGCGCAAGAAGGCGGTAGTTTTATGAAAAAGCATGCGCAGAAGCTCCTCGTCAACCTCGGGGTGGAGGATGGGATCTCGGAAGGCGGCCGAGAGTACGAGTAGGTTGCCCCATTGCCTGGTCACATAGTTAGCGATATTTTGCCCATCGTTATTGGCTTTGGTTACCCACGCGTGTGCCGTTCCAAAAACGTTCGTAATGATGGGACGCGAATTCTCAAGCCCATGGAAGGCACGAGTGCTTTCTATGAGCGCCTTAATGCCCTTCTTCGCATACTCAACCACCTGGGGGTCGATGTCGCCAGGGTTCCTCGCACTTGGGTGAATGACCGGCGCAATGATGTCCTGCCTAAACTCCGATATCGGTTGCATCTCAGGGCTTGTCGAGGAACTGTTCTGCATTGTGTGTGAGAACTGTAGAATCTGCCTGATGAATGGTCTGTAGGTGATCATCTGAGCACCCCAGAACTTCGCCCTCAGTCGAGCCGAGAGGATATCTGAGGCAGGTGGGTCATCTTCCTTGAAAGCAAAGCTGCGTGCAACCCAGTTCATACCCGACACAGCATCGGAAACCAGCCCCACGTTCTTGTACTTGTCGTGGCCCGCCGCCGGGGCCTTAGGGTCATCAGGAGCATAGAACATCCGGTGGATGCTATTTAGATGGGTGCGCAGGTACAGCTGACCTGGATAGCTGTCTAAAATTCGTTGATCGAATCCTCGGAGTAAACTCATGTTGGGGTGGGGCATCCCCTCCTCATATGAAAGTAAACCAGACGGCGGGAGTGGAAGTTCAGCAATCAAGTCACTAGGCAAATTTAGTAAATATTTAGTCGCATCGGTGTGTTCATGCCATACCTCTCCAGCTGCAGGCAGGTCCAGAATGTCAAGGCAATCTCGTTGTCTCTCTTCACCTCGATCAGTTTGCGTTGCATCTTGTATTGTCGTAGCCGGTCCAAGCTCCTGTCGAATGTGTTAGAAGAATTCCAAATCTTGACAGCAAGGACAGACTTACGGTCGCATAATGACCTGCAGCTTATGACTTGCTTTGTGGATGAAGGCAAAGCTCTCAATTGGTCGAGCCAGCTGACCTAGGTATAAACCCGCGAATATGTTGGCGTAGATATCTTTCATATTATTGTAGGCACCGGTGTGATTTCCGAGAATGTCAGTGGCGTAAGCGAAGTACTCCAGGCCAGGGATGACCTCGTAGTTCTTCTTCAGCTGGTACCCAGTACGTACACCGCCAGGTCCGTGGATTGACGATCTTCTGCTGTGCATACTTCTTTCTTGCTCCTTGGGCGAAGCCAGGCCCGACGAGTGCGAATGCGTAGAGAATGCAGGCGGCGAGCCCTGGTTCGGCGAAGGGGGGATGCCATTGCGGGTAAGGGGACTTCCGTAAGTTGTGCTCTCGGGAGGGTGAACCACGTCCGCGATGCCGTCGCGGAACAGACACACCTTACCGAGGGCCAGCACTGTCAGCACAATAGCGCTGTGGATGGAGCGATTTGGCCTCCCAACCTTGGCGGGAGCAGGGGTAGATGGGCCATCGAAGCCGTCGGGACCTGGCGACCGCTTCCTCTTTCCTCCAACCATCTCAGTTGGTGTCTGAGTGCCACCAACCGCAAATGTAGGCCTCGAAGTTTGAGGTTTGACAGAGCGAGGTTGGGAAACGGGCAATTGGTCCAAGAAGTGCTGTACCCATGAGTCCAGCACATCCGGCTGCACAATAGGATGCATGTTTAAAATGTTGTTTTTGAAGCTCTCCACGTACGACCAAACCTTGGAGGCCGAGAAATCCGGGTTGCCGTCTACTCCAAGTACACCACCCTTGTATTCAATCTGATCCGGCGGGCTGAAGCCACCCAGCTGTCCATAGTCCGCGGCGGGGGAGGGTGATGCCACATCTGAAGAATCATCCGGCAAGTCTAGCAGGCCATGGTCAGGGAGCTGCGGAGCTTGTTGTAATCGATATGAGGCTTCGCCACGCCCATGGACTATCAGAACGCCCCGGTTCTGCTCAATGCTGATTGGATACTCGCTAATGTACCGCACACCCGCTGATTCAAGGTGGCGTCCGGCCAAGTCCCGTATCGATGGCCAATCCAGGAGCAGCGATGCCAGAGTGGTATGATTGATGGGGATGGCAGGCTCTCCCGGTGGTACTGGCGGGCCGGGTGCAGGCTCAAACTCATCCTCTGGCATGGTGATGACAAGATTGTGTCGCACGTTGTCTCCAAAATATTGATCCCCCGATCCCTCGTGAGCAGACTGATATGACCCCTCAGTGGCGGCAGATTTTACTTCGTCTCCGAGCGGCTCCGGCTTTAGGTGAACAGCGCGTGGATCACCGGGGAAGGTCGTCTCGATCTTCTTCAGTCGGTCATTCATATTGCCAATTCGACCGTCCATAGTGCCCATGTGCTCGACGAGCGTCGCGAGTGTGCTCTTCATGTCCGCGATCCCCTCCAAGATATCGGCTTGCGCTTTGTCCGTGCTACTTATAGTCAGTAAACGCAATTCTCAAATCCTTTTGTAGCCATGATGTACGTACGCCTTGGGCACTGGGTCTCGATATCTACATTCAGTGCCCTTATCTCGGCAAGTTTTGCATGGCTTTGTTTCGTCACATTTAGCCTTGAGCTGCCGGCATTGGTCACAGGCCTGATAAGGTGTTAGCAATTTGTCCAAAAGCGGTCATGACAAGGTCAGACCTGGGATGCCCGCGTGTTCTTCTTCTTAGAAGCCACTGTCGAGGCATAGACACTGTAGAAGGGCTCCGTGGGAGTTTGGTAGGAAGCATGCGGCGGCGGCGGCTCGTAGTTTGGCTGATGAGTGATTGGGGTTGGGGGGTAGCTGGGGGCGCGGTAGCCGCCCGGCGTTGGGGGCGCATGCGATCCGCCGTCGTAGCCCATATGTCGCGGTTGTGTCTCCGAGTAATGCGCCGACGTCCCAGGTGGTGGCGGTTGATGCGCTGACGGGTGAGGCGGCGCGAGAGTGTGCGGTGTAGGAGGAAGTGATTCTGGCGCATGGCCGGTCGAGTTCGGGCGGCGAGGATCGTCGGCAGGTTCGCGTTTTATGGCCGATTCTCGGGGAGGATAAGGCTGGTACGGCGGGTTCGCGGGCGAGGGAGGATGTTGCGCATGAGAGGGCGGCGGTGGAGGTGGTGGGAGCTGCTGCTGGAGATGGTGGTGATGCTGCTGCTGCGGCGGCGGCGGCGGCTGTTGCATAGAGAGTGGTGGCGGCGGCGGCGGCGGCTGCTGTTGTCGATAGTGTTCTTGCATTGGAGGATAAGGCTCTTGCTCATGATGACGACGTTCAGAATCCGAGTGCGGTTGCGGTGCCGGCCCAGAGACGACTGGAGTAGCTGGCGCTGAAGAGTGCTCCGTTGTCCTCGGAGGGTATGGCTGATATGCTGGGACAGGCGGGTGATGTATACTATGAGAATGCGGCGGTGGGGGAGCTGAAGCCGGATGGGGGTGAGGATGAGGATGAGGATGGGAATGAGGGTGAGGGTGAGGATGAGGGTGCGGGTGAGGGTGAGGATGCTGACTCGATGAGTGAGGCAGAGGCAGCGATACACCTTGAGGAGTTGTGGCTGACCACGACGCCAGGCGCGGACGTTTGGTGTCTGGAGGGCCCGGATCCATGGTCGCGGCGCTATATATGTAGCACTACAACACACGGGCAGAACGACGAGAGACGGTTGAGCAAGGGCCAGAAGGCAAAGGCGTCCATCGACTGGAGGCGAAACGACAGACGCCGGGGAGTGAGGCTCAGGAGCTCGGAGAGAAGGGTGATAATTGGGTCCTCAGTGGTGGAAGTCGACGGGCCAAGGGGACATGGGGTGGGTGTGTGACTCGCACGGTACTGCGCCAGACCGGTCAAAGGTCGCTATGATGACATCCGCCCATCTGGAAAGCCAAGTAGTAAGTTTGACGCAAAGAGAGAAAAAGGTCCCCTTCACCAAGGGTTGGCGGATGCGACGAGGTGATCAGCAGTTGGGCAGAGACGGATGGAGCTTTCGTAACTGGGGGGAGGGAAGCTGTCCAAGGAGCTGGAGCCAAGATGGTGGGGCCGAACGGCAGGTTTGACTCTTTCGAGAGCCAGGGTTGTTCGGAGCGCGCCTCAGAAAAAAAAATGGAAAAAAAAGAAGAGGAGTAGAGTAGCGCCCTAGCGACGGTGATGAGCAGGCTAGCCGAAGCTATGATGTTGCGGACGCGCCGGGACAGTAGCGGTGGCAGGCAGCGATCTGACAATGATGTCGATGCAGAAGTAAAGCAGCAAAGTCGTGGCAAAGCAGCAAGCCGCAAGCAAGCAAGCAAGCAACGACAATCTAAGCAGGACAAGCAGCAAGCATTGGACAGCCGCAACGGCGGGCCGAGTTAAGGTACAAGGGAGGAGAGAAGGGTGGTAAGACGCGAACGTTCTGTCGGGCCCAATTGAGCAATCAAGTGCGTCGTGGTGAGCTAATACCAATGGCAATGCCCGTCGCTGATTGCCAATAGCGATACCCTCTGCCTATAACTTGACCAGGGCGACGGACGATGGGAGAGCATGGGTCATCCTGTTCTGTTTAGCGAGACAGGGGGGCGTGGATGTGTGCAGCAGAGAGAAAGATGCCGGGTCTCCCTCTCCCTCTCTCTCATTTTTTTTTTTTTCGATCGCGTGTTATTAGTTTGTACTTTGCCAATCCCCCCCGTCCCGTGGGAACGGTCCAGGCACCAAAACGTTGGAAACCTTAGGCAGCCTAAGGCTTGAGGTGCCTGGAAATTGGATGTGCGCGTAGGAAGGGGTCTAAGGCAAGGTAGGTAGGTAGGTACCCCAAAATCCGGTACTTCACTTCCACTGGAGGTATTGTACCTGCTAACCTCCAGCGACGATGCTCTAAGGTACGGTAGCTACATTGATTCGCAGATACCTGTAGGCAAGGGAGCGAGGAAGTTCCAGCCTGTTTCTAACCGAGAGACTGGTTGCGTTTCTTGACCGCCGGGGTTCCACGCCAGTCAACCAACGTCGGGCTGTCTGTGAACTACATTCTAGTCCCAGTCGTTGCGGCGCGGCGCAGCCCACCGCAGCAACGTCCCTCGAGTGTCCCGGAGCGAGAGTGTGAGAGAGGGGGGGGGAAGAGGCGAGAAGATGGTGGTGTGGAGAGGGCCAGGGAAAAACGTGAGCAGTCTTGGATGTATCTGTCTTGCCCTTGTCCCTTGGGAAGAAAGGAGGGGGGTGCAGTGGGGAAGAGGCTGGGGGGTAACTGCACCAGCTCTTTTTTACATCGAGGTGGAGAAGGTACCTAGGTACACGTATCCGTCCTTGGTCAGTCAGTACCTTAAGGTAGCTACCAGTCCGTAGTCAACAAAGGCAAATGGTAAAAATAGTGGGGATGGACTGAAAAACTAACTACGAGCTCTAAAGGTAATTCTACCGGATGTGAGATGGACAGAGATGAGGATATGCCGGTGACACATCTGACACGAGATCGTACGTAGCATGGCGACTGGCGCTGTTGTTGGCTCGGAGGAAACAAGTAAGACAGTGGCGATTGGCCGTGAAGATGGGGTGTGAATGGCAACCCAACCTTGACCGTGTGTTTGCATGCGCTGTCAGTCCGCATGGAGGTGTGCATGACTTTGCCTGTGTGTGTGTGTGTGTGTGTGTGTGTGTGTGTCTTGTCTTTTGCATTATCACCTTAACCCGTATAAGAAACGAAACAATCGGGTTCTATGGTATGTATGAAGGATTCTATTTTGGGGCTGAAACATCCCCCGTCTAGTCTTTTGTTCAATTGGATAGGATTGGGGCCGACGCCTGCCATGCTCCTGAAAGAGCCCCAACTGTCTCCTACTCAACCCGTGCTAAGGTAATTAAGAACTTCAATATCT